>BHFT01005127.1:0-15126 GCA_004320025.1 Laticauda laticaudata
ATGGAACATTTTGCTCGTCCGCTGTGTCCTTTTTACAAACGTTTTGCATCCATCGGCCAGTGTGACAGGGCCTTAAAGGATTTTGTTCCAGTCTTAATTTGCAAAACAATTGTAGTGCTTAGAAGACAAGATATACATAATATTTTAATTTGGTAAAAGAAGTAAAATATTTGTATAGGATAATTGTTGCATAAGAATTCTACACTCTGCCTTAATACCTCATCATTTTAGACCAGGTGTGGCTTTCAAAATTGTATGTGAGCTTCCCAAACCATTACATTAGGCAAGATGACAAGCAATAGAGAAAGGATTATGGGAGGGGGGAATAATTGGTATTTAATCTTAAACTGGCAGAAAAAAAGCTGGCATAGATCACAGGCATTCAAATTAGTTGCTATTATGACGTTAGATGGGTTTCAGAGTTTCTGGAATGAACAAATACTAGCTTATTTCCAGGGTCTGAAGATACCTGTATATAATTTTGTGATAATATGAAACTGAGCCATCTCTATCCTTCAGAGAAATACACTGATTCCTTGTTAGGCAGAAAGAAGCAACAGGTTGATACTAGATAATATTTACACTGATGTAATTGGAAATAATTTTACATAATATACAGACAAAAATAAATCAATAGAAGCCAAATCACGTAGGTTGGAAAAGTAGTTTCAGAAGAAATAATGATAATAAATAAAATATGCAAGCTTTCTCAAGCTAATTGGTAGAAGAGAAGGCAAATTGTAAAACTGATGATACTTAAGCCATTGCTGCAGAAAGATATTTGCTATGCAAAATGGATGATGATGATGATAATGCAGAGTAGTGTGCTAAAAATAATCAGTATCCCCAAAACCAATCTAATTGTGCTACTTGGCAGCTGGGACTCATTGTCACTATAACACAAGAGCTGTGTGACAAAGAGAAACCTCAGGCTAATTTACTAAGCAAAATCTGTCAATTTGAGTGAGCTTTTTTGTTTAAAAATTGGATAATAACCATCTTAGTTTCTAATGGTTTAAATTATGCATTAGCAAAAAGAACTGGATGCTTCCTCTTTTCGTTAGCATTTAATTGTCATCTCCATTGCTGATGGCAGGATGCGCCAACATTTGTGATAGATACAGAAAAGGCTTCAATATTCTTCTTTGTGACAGTCTGGAAAATTATAGTTGCTTATATTTTTGAGAACATCTGGTTTCAGGTCTTTCTTTTCATGTCTTTTTTGACAATGAGAAATATCAAATAGGTTTCATCTGATAATAAATTTCCTAAGGAGGCAGTAGTTACTGACTCATAAATCTCAAATGCTTTTTTAAAAATGTGTTTAAAGGAACCAAAAGTTTCATGTACAAAGGTTTAAATGAAGGAAGGAAAAAAGTAAGAACTGAGCTATGTTGTTTTTGAGATGGGGAATCTGGATATTAGGCTAGGATACAGGAAAATAGTAGAAGGATTAGGTTTTGGTTAGAGCCATTACTAGCAATGAGGAGGATAGAAAACTGGATGGAAAAGCAATAGATTGTGGAGAGAAGTAGTGGCTAGTGGGAATCAGGCAGATTCTCAGAATTCCTCACTTCTCAGAGGAATTGAGGAAAGAGAATCAGCAAATTGTAGACCAGATAATATGTCAAAGGAGGTATGTTGTCTCCCAAGAGATCAAAGAGATCAAAGATGTGACCAAGAGGCTTACCAAAATATTCAAGACTACAGACTACTATTACTACTTTATCCTCATTCATGTAGAGATGGATGATGCAACAAAGGAGACTGGAAATAATATCAAGAGACTATGAGAAGCCATGCATCTTAGGAACAAAGGTGGTGTTTTTAACTGTACTTCCAAAGAATGGTCAATATACAATGAGGGAATGAAGAATTTTAGAAGTAAATTACTGGCTTAAAGGAAAGAAGGATGCATAACTAGAACAGAGCACCTGCAAATTGCTCCAAACTGAAAGGACAGAATCAGGAAAGTGAAGGGGTATAATCCTGAGATATAATCCATCTGGCCTTGGTGTTTTGAACTTGTCTAGAATAGATAGGTCCTTGGTTAGGGCTTGAACTATTACGTTTTGTGAATCAGATTGTGAATCAAATTGAAGATTAAATCAACAACAACCACAATAACAATACTAATCATTATAAAGTCTCTTACAGAGTGTAAGAAACAAGAAAAAAGTCAAGGAAATGATTGATCCATTAATGGGAGAGGATAGCAAGAAGGTGACAGGTAGCAGGGAGAAAGCAGAACTGCTTAATTGATTCTTTGCATCTGTCTTCATACAAAAGAAAAAAATAGTCCAACCTATTAAAAATCATAGTAGGAGACCAAACCAGGAATGCAAGGCAAAATAGGAAAGAAAATGGTAAGTAAGAAGACACCTATCTACTCTAGACAAGTTCAAAATACCAGGGCTAAATGGATTACATCTCAGGATTACAACCCTAAATTCATGAAGAAGCTGACAGATGAGATCTTGGAACCACTGAACACAATCTGTTTGGCCTCCTGGAGCATTGGCAAATTACCAGAGAACTGGAAAAGATCTGATTTCACTCCAATCTTTAAAAAGGGGAAAACATGGATCCAGGAATTTACAGACCAACTAACCTATAATATAAATACCCAGGAAAATCCTGGAAAAAGATAATCAAGCAACTCCTAGAAATGAGCAAGGTGATTACTGGAAGCCACATGGTTTTGTAAAAACAAATCATACAGACAAACTTAGTTTCCGTTTTGACAAAATGATTAAATCAATTGATCAGGGAACTCTTGTAGACATAGTGCACTTAGATTTCAGTGAGGAATTTGATAAAATAGACCACAGCCTACATTTTGGTAAGAAAGAACAATGCGGGAAAAATAGTACCACCACGAGATGGATTTGCAATAGGCTGACCAAACAACTACAGAACAATTAATCAATGGAATAACTTACCTCCTATGTTATGGATGCTCCATCACTGGAGATTTTTTTAAAAAATAGACTGGGTGACCATTTCACTGGATGGTATAAGGCTACTGCCTTGAGTTGGGGATTAGTCTTTCTACAAGGTTCCTTACAGTCCTATGATTCTGAGTCTAGTTACATTACATTCTTTTGATTTCTTTTTTTAATACCGTATGCAACATTTATTTTTAGTTCTAAATTTTCTTTTAAATGTTGAATTTGTTGAAATAAACTTTTTCATGATACTAATCTGATAAAAAGATCCTACTTTATATGTGGATGACATGGGTCCTATATTTATGCCATAATTCTGCTCTATGAATGAATGTAATTTATCAAATCATTCTCCAGTAGCTGGAAATTCAGTTTGTCTTGAAACATTGGTATAATTGTCTCTAGAGCTGATCATAGTAAGAATAAATGCATTTCATTACTTTGATTTATTTTCTCCCTGAACTGTTTCCCTCTTTTTTATATTCTACTCCAGAGGTTTCTTTATTACAATTGGTCTTAGGGCATTACAACATTTTAACATAAAGGCCATGAACCTATATGATAAAAGTACATTGTGATTTATTATCCTTTGATCTATCTCTCTGTAAAGCTACATAGAAAACATAAAACTTCATTTGCCCTTATGGTTGTTGGGAACAAGCTAATTGAAGAATGATCCTCTGGAGACCTTAACTAGAGATACACCTTGTTTAGTAACTCATGGTTGGCACCTGCAAAAAAGCTGAGAAAGTCCTAACTTGACATCTCTTGGATGATACAAAGCTGATGTAAGTGTCAAGTGCCAGGTTTAATTGTTCACATGTTTAAACTAATGCTTTGGAATATCTTCAAGTAATTTGCAAAAGAAGTCAAATGACAAGTTATTCAGCATATAAGATTACATCAATGAGATTATTTATAAAATGAAACTTTAGCTATTTGCTACATCTTACAGCACCTTAAGGCTAGGTCCCACTGGCCGATGGACGCAAAACATATGCATAAAGGACACAGCGGATGAGCAAAATTTTGGGGGTGGCTCCATCCGTTGTCATCCGCTTCAAAAAGTGGCAAAAATTTGCATAAACAGAACGGAACAGAACAGAAAAGAACGGACGTGGGTAGTATGTAGCGGGGATGTTAAATGGATATTCATAGGAAGCCTAGCAGATGACAGTGGATGATACCTCCGAAGGGGTTCCGGGGGAGAATTTCAAAGCGGACGCATAGCGGATGGAGCGGATGCATCATGTACGCCCAAAGNTGTATGTCGCGGATTTATATCGTACATGGCAGAAAGTTCATCCGTTCACAAAGTTTTGTGCAGCTCAAAACTTCTTGCTCAGATGAAATCGCAGTGGACGGATCCTCAATGGATAGAGCGTATGAAACATGTATGCAATGAGTACACAACAGATACATAGCATTTTCCAACGAATGGCAAGCTTTTTTTAACATTTTATATCCTCTTTGCATCCATAAGTGCAGTGGGACAGGGCCTTTAGTACTAGCTCAGAATTTTAGGACATCTTCAGGTAAGATGACTGCAGATGGCTCACTTCTCTGAGTGGGTCTTCTGCTTCATCACATACACAATTCTCCATTAGTGTACTTTCTCCCACTGTTCCTAATCCATGGAAACATGCAGAGAAGGTAAGAGAAAATAATTTGCAAGTGAATGCTTCTATTCTTGTCAATGCATTTTTGGGGAAGAAAGATGTATAAACAGTAATTGCAAGATGAATGAGTGGATTGGATTATTTTTATTTCTCCTGCTGTTTAGGCTCCAAACAAATTTCACTTTTATCTGTTAATTTGTTATTTGTTTCACACCTTTATTTTAACATTTATTTTAATCTTTTAATTTTTCAATAAACCATCTTCCCTACATATGCAGTATCCGTTAACTCTACTCCATAAATTCAGACAATCTTCATTCACAAATTCAGATGATCTTCATTCAGATTGACTGTATCTTTCTCCTTTCCCCTTATCTACTGGATGGCAGAGTAGAATTTTTCCTTGGAGAAATGTATTGGAAGTGCGGCTCCAATAGATATCCTAAGGTAACAGTCCATTCCATTCTAGCTGTACATTCCATTATTTTTAGGAACCAGGTCTTTATGCCAGAGATCCATCGCTTTTGAATCAGACACCCCCTAACTTCTGAATCAACTACTTTATTCTGTGCTGATATAAAACAACACAAAGTTAATTTTGGGTTATGATGGCAGTTGGGACTCAGTTTGTTGTTGCTATGTGATGACATTATAAAGCTTGATGCTGTGCAACTGCATCACTTAGTGATGGCAATCCTGGCAGTCCGTGCTGCTGTCATAACTACAGGAATTCCAGGTAAGGAGTGCAGAGGGGTCGGGGGATGCTATAGATGAGCATTGGAGAATGTGGGTGGGTCAGCAAGGGCAACAGATAGGAGCTGGGATATACAAGCAGGCTGGCCAAAGTAGTGTGCAGATACTTGGAAGCACAGGCAGGCAGGGGATGCTACAGAGCATGAGGTCCCTGAGATTTGGTACTTTGTAGTGGACTCCTCAGAATGTGATGGGAGCAACTTACAGAAGCAACTTTTAACCTTCCCTGCGGATTTTTCCATTGACTTTGCTTATGGGAAACTGGCAGAGATTATTGCAAATGGGGACCACATGGCCATGGTTCATTGTAATGGCATAATTGTAAGCTGGGTGCCCAAATTTGCAGAGAGGTCATGTCTCCTAATTCATACGTTTGAACAGTTGCCGAGTTAATGGTCGTAAGAAGAGGACTACTTGTAAATCATATGAATCTGAACACTGTCATGAAACATTGGTTTTTTGAACAATTGTGAACCGTCTATTTACCACACTCCTGAAAAATTTCTCAGATAAATATGAATTCAACCCTACCACTTTGATCAGAAGAGGCATTGCACATATTTGTGGGAGACTGAGATTGTAGTGTATTCTATTTACTTAAATATAAACTTCACATCTAATATTCTCGCCAGAGGGATGAAGCAATTTCTCATTTTCAAGAAAACTTTCTGAAGTAAAGGCGTAAAAAAAGTGCCATATAATGGGATTTTTTTTCAAGAATAACACAAACAGGTGTGTTATTGGTTTTGGTCCTCAAGAATGCACACCACAGGAGGCTTTACACAGATGTACATTATTGGAAAATGACAGCTTCCTGGAGAAAAATACAGTATCCATTATTTTCAAATAAAGTACATTTTTGTCTCAAATAGGATCTGGGAAATAATTCAGACTCTTTTCATATAATTGCATATGGTACCATTATAACACTCTCTTTGGCTTTGTGAAATTGTGAAAGTTCCAGGGAGAAGCTTAATTTTTCTCCTATACTCCTTTCATCTTTATACCTAAGGCTACTTGCTAACATATATGTTCTAGTCTTCTGAAATAAGATTAGCTTCACAACACTCCAGATCTGCAGAGCATTGAGTTATTAAGCCAAGCTGTCCTTTTTTCTGACTTCTTTAATTGAATATACTGTAATTAGCTGCAAATATTAAGACCAGTAGCTTGCCTGTCAGGAAAGAAAAGAGATAGCTACCCATTAAAAAAAGGGCTATAACTGCAATTTATCTAATCCTAAAATCTCTTTTCTTGGTTGTTAATAAATAGGCACTAAATAGAGTAAGCTATTTAGTGGCTACAGCTAAACAACGGTGAAAACTGAGAAACATGAGGTGCCAAGTTAAAGACATAGTTAGCTACATGACATTGCCTACCATTTTCAGCTAAATACGGATTTAGAGCCAAAAGTAAATGAATTTAATGTTAGCAATTTCCAAAAAGTATAGGAACAGTAAAAAAAAAAAAGATTAGGAATAGTGATTTAAAAGGTGGCATATATGAGAAATAGGAATGCAGCAAATAATAGGCACAGGCAACCTGTGGCCTTCCAGATGGCGCTGAGCAACAGGTCCCAGCATCCCTCATTACTGTATGTGCTTCCTAAAGATGCTGGAATTGTAGTTCAGCCACATCAGAAACACTACAGGCTGCCTACTACAATTTTAGATGAGTGTCACACAGAAAAAACCAGCATGTCTCTGAATGATTATTGTGATTCCAAAAAGAAAAAAAATGCAGTCACATTATAAAATGCATTCTTCATATCCGAGGTTAACTTTTTGATTTTAATCTCTGCAGACATTTTTTTTTTGGCATTACAAAAATAAGTTCCATTTTGTAGTTAATTAAAATTGAACTAGAATGGAAGGGAGTAATTTTATTTTTAAAGGCTTATAAAATTATGAGAGTTCTGGCTCCCTCCATATTTTGTGTTCTCATTTCACAGCTATTGGTAAGGATTCACAAATATATCAGGATGAACAGCCAAAAACCTTTGGACACATGCAGAGTGTCTCTTCTTTTTTATGCAGGTATGCCACTCTCCCTTTCCCTTAACCATTAGAAATTGTTAGTAGAACAGACAGCTTCATCCCAATAAGCCTAAATCACCTTCTTTCTTATTTTGAACATTCAACATTACCTATACCTGCAAGATAGTTAAAGTTGCAGAATAACATAGCCATATCTTTGCAAAACTAGATTGAAAAAGACTAGAACATGGCTTCAGTAGGAAAGCAAAATAGATTGCACTGTAATTTTACATGGAAAAAGAGATCAGCTAAAAACTCATTATTAAGCAATGCAGAAGAGAGATTGAAAGTCTTGTGATCAGAACACATATTCTCAGTTTCTCAATTCCATCTGTGATAATCCTAAAAAGTATGAGTTGAACTCGAGAAGACTAAATTGGAGACATCATGAAAGTCTTAGCCGGGTATCTGAAATATGCAAAGGCCTGGTTGGGATGAAATAGGATGAAATTGAATTCTTAACAAGAGTAAGTTGCAGTTTATATAATAGACCCAAATGTAATTGAAAATGGAGGCACTTTATGAATACAGTACATGGAAGCAAGTTCATTTAAATTTATGAAATAAGATAATGAAAGTGGGACAAACAAGAAAACTGCTTATCCAAGACTGCAGGTGGGACCAATATAAGAAGAGGATTCAGCTTACACAAACTCCCTAATCAAACATCCTTCTGGAACATTGGGTTTTTAACTTTTAGAATTTGTATAAGACTGATGTACCATCATAGGACACAGGTCAAAATGGATTCATATTTAAGGTAAACTACAAGGACAAAAAGAATTCATTACACCAGATATGATGATGATCCAAATTGAGTGGATTTAAAAAGATATGGAAGATAGTTCTATCAAGGACTATTAGTCTGGAGACTCAGTGTTATTTTGAGGTTGGGAGCAGCATGTCCCTAAATACTAGCAGGGGAACATTGGGAGAGCAACATGTCTTGGTCTTCTTTTTTTAAAAAAACTTTATTAGAATTTGGAAAAGAGAATTTTTTATTTATAATAAAAATATACAAAAATTAAAGGAAAAAATATTACAAAGACACAACTTCTGATTCCATTTTTAGCAGTTATATAAATATAAATTATTTCCTATTCTTAATCTATGGTTACATTATTGTTTATATTTTTCTATAATCGATTATCTTTGTTCTAATCACCAATATCATACAGCATAACTTCATTTACAAGAGGGTTCCAATCTTTGTTAGACAAGGTCTTATATCTATTTAAAGCAATCAATTTGGCCATTTCAGCAAATTCTATCCATTGCTCCATTATGGTATTGGAAGAAATGTCCATCTGGGTTCAATTCCAAGTGGGAAGGAAGACACTGGAAACATGGAGGCTGCTCAGAAGGATGGTTTAATGGTGAAGAAGAACCACTAAGCCCATGTGATTCTGTGTAGATGACCACATGGAGAGTGAGATATATTTATACCCTCTCTTGGTCCTTGCAAGAAATGTATTCTGTTGGTTGTCAGACTCTCAGGGGGCTATGTGGGGGTCCAGCTAATCTTGTAGGCTGTCTGTGTCCCAGGCTTGGTTGAATTGCTGGATGATGATGTCATGAAGAGGGTTGTGTTCAGTGGTCGGATTCAAATTTTTTTATTACCAGTTCTGTGGGTGTGGGTTGATGGGCATGGCAGGGGAAGGATATTATAAAAACTCAATTCTCACTCCACTCCAGGGAAAGGTTACTGCAAAATCCCTCCCCACCCTACCAATCTGCTTTCCAGCTCCGTTCTCCTATGCAAGACAACAAAAGAAGACCCATCC
This sequence comes from Laticauda laticaudata, assembly GCA_004320025.1. Classification (NCBI taxonomy): domain Eukaryota; kingdom Metazoa; phylum Chordata; class Lepidosauria; order Squamata; family Elapidae; genus Laticauda; species Laticauda laticaudata. The sequence continues at coordinate 9,141 of BHFT01005127.1, forward strand.
AATCATCTGGGACTTGGGAGGCAGAGAATTGATGGGGGCAGGTCCAGTCAGAGGTGGTATTTGCTGGTTCTCTGAACTACTCAAAATTTCCACTACCAGTTCTCCAGAACTGGTCAGAACCTGCTGATTATTACCTCTGGTTGTATTCTGAAAGGGTGTTGGGCAATTCCTATTATGGCTTAATGGTTTTGTCCTGGTTTGGATCTTGAATGAGGGCTAATCCTATCACCCTGGAGCTGAAGGCCTTTTGTCTTGTCGATAGGATGGTCCAGTCCTTTTGGGGCTATTAACATATACTTTCCAAGAACATGTTTCTCCTTTTCTTATCCAGGGAGTTATAATATTCTGCCTTTTAATATTTCCTTGAATATTTCATTCTTCTAGGAAAGGTAACTTTCTACAGTGGTAAAATCAAATCTTTCCATCTTTGTGTATATATCAGTGAGTATCCTGGAGGTATCTGATTGGCCATTGTGATAAATCAAATACTGGACTTAGGGTATTGTTATGTTCTTAAAAAGCAAGGAAGGCAGAAAAAATGTTTAGTCATAATAACAAAAACAACAATAAGAAAGAAAATGTAAAATCAGTTCAAGAAATAGATTGGGATGTTACTCAGAATGTGCAAATACTTTCTTCCTTCCATATATAATTAACCTTTGGAACAACCTAGTCACAAGAATGGAAAATGTCTGGTGACGATAATGATGCTAATTTTATGTAAAATGTCTACATTCATCTTTGGTATACCTTTGAATGTTAGATACCGCCATCACCAACAGCAACAACAAACAAGAAAGCAATGGATTTTATGCTATAACTAAAATTTTAGGAGGCATTTGGCTTTGCAACGAGAATGCTGTGAAAGATGGATCTCATTCACCTTAAATGTTTAATGTGGAAATAGAATTAACCTATTTTCTGGGTTTGCCAGCACACTTAATTATAAGCTAGTCAAACAGGCTGGGTTTATATACATCCTAAACTACAAAACATCTAGCACTAAGCATTCAGCATTTACTTGACCTGGCTAAGCAAGTGTGAACATAACTTACATAAATCTTCCTGGCAATCACTGCAGTTCAATTTGTGTCCAAAGATTTGTGATATACAAATCATTCTTACAGCAATATTAGTTTTTTTTAAAAAGGATATAAGATTTACCCTAAGCTGTTTCAAATTTGGAATGCACAGCATGTACTGGAGACCTGAGTGTCAGGCCTGTCTGTTCTAAGCCTCCTTCCTGTTTACAGTCTATTATAACATAATCTGAAATCACAAGTATTAATATCAGTATGAACTGATTGACAAATGTACTTATCTCACCTATTTTTCATGGTGGATGAGCCATGGAAAAAAAAAGGAGGGCAGCATTATTTCTTTTCTGAATGGATGCCAATCTTCTGCTTGAAAGTTTCCTCTGTTGAAAGAACTGCCAAGTTCAAACCCAGATTTAAAATCAAGACCCATAAATAGGAAGAGGGAGGAACTTTGAAATGGCATACCAGCAGTTTGTAACATCTGGATAAAAGAGCTGAGAACAGGTCACCTGTTCACAGTCTTATTGCCTATTGTGCCATAAATCGTGTTTTTATATTAGTTTACATAGGTGTCCTTGACCTACGACTGTAATGAAGCCTACCCATTATAGTTGTAAGTGGTGATGGCTATTAAGTGATACAGCCTTGCTCACCTCCTGCTCTCAATGCGGTTGTTAAACAACTGTGTGAGCTGTTAAGCAGAGCATAGAGTGTCTCAGGGATGGGGCAAGACTTGGGAAGCCTAACTCTGTCCCTGGGCCTCCCAAGGCCTTCCACCTCTTCCCATGCTTAAGTTTCTGTCCCTCAGGGTCCAGACTGCACTTTTTGTCTTTTTTCCCCACCTCAGAACCTTGCAACACTGGGTCCCCTTAGGACTTGCATCAACTCCCTATCCATGGCATATTTACTTTTTGAAGCTCTCTGGAATCCCAAACTTTCTGCAGAACTGTGTAGACCACATTAGGGAAGCAAAATGAAGCACTTTGTACCTGGAATACAGTATGACCTCTCCAAAGCAGCAGCCACTGAGTCATGTCTGTAAGGAATTGTCGGAGCACTAAAAATGGTGGCTACTTCTGGAAGGTAGCTATGCATCCCAGGGAAAAATAGCCTTTCTTGCTTCCCCAACAAAAACTAAGTGTGCGATGGGTGATAGGGGGTGAGGAACAGGCCCAAAGCCTTCAAGGATTCAGTGGGGCAGGGACATGGGGGCGGGGGGTTTACTGCAATGTCCCTATGATCGACCGTCACAGGGACATTATCACAGTCATAAGGGTAAATGACTGTGGAGACACCACAGTGGTTGTAACTTTGAAATAAGGTCATAAATAGCTCGGGTCTGTCATAAGTTTGAATGGCTGTTTAGTGACTGGTGATTAAATCAAATCAAATCAAACATTTATTGTCAATGCACAACATGTGTACAATGAAATTGAGAATTAAGCAAGGACTATCTGCAATCTCTTATGAAAATTTGCATTAGGACTTATCAATATGCATATGTAAATTTTATGCCTTCTTTTCTTGTGATGTACAGTCACTTTTCTGGGTACATGTAGTACCTGAAATCAAATATTTCTGCTTTCTGCAAAATAGATTGAAGGCTCAAGCTTTGCTTGCTTTCTACCGATCTATGTGTAGAGATCATATACGAACTTGATTTTTTTCCTTATTGTTCCCAATATATTGTTATAAGTGAAAAGCATCAAATATTTAAGCAGTAAGAGACGCCAGGTTAATGTATCTTATTTGAACTTAAATTATTTAAATAATGACACATTCAGTTAAGGATGAAGTCTGCAGAGAGTTGGAAATTAAGAATTTCCATTGATAAAACTAAGCTAAACTAAAGTTAAAGAGGTTCTAACCCTGTATTAGTTCATTAATGAATCTCATCATTATTTTTATGCCAGCAATTTTAATTAGAGATGTGCCCAGCATCAAATATCCTCTTTTAGTCATGCAGGTAATTATACATTCTAGCTAATTTCTTCCACATTTTAGGAGAGTGAACAAAGAATTTAGAAGAAGAAATCTACAATGCAATTGTAGTCCTAAAATACACTAACAGAAGATTTTCCTCATTTGCACTTTCATGAATTTTGCATTTCCCCTGTATCCATATTCTTGCAGTCTGTTTTCTCTGACATAATGAGTTTTGTTTGAAACAGTAGGAATATAATAAAAGGTTTTGTTCTGTCTGGAAAGAAGCATGCGAGACCAGGTTCCAACAACAAACTCTTTTATTAAATTCACTAAGCAATGGTAACGGAACAAGAGCCCAAGCCGCGGCAGCCCTTTATATAGCAGCTTGCCCGCAGGTTGTGGCCAATGACACTACTTTAATTGTTCCCACCATTTGGCGGGCTAATCGGATTGGTTCTCTTATAGCCAATCCGAGAACGGCCTTTTTGGCCAATCAGAATAGGTCACTTGGAGCCTACCAAGTTCCATACATAACAGGTTTCACATATTGATTCAGGAAATCTGAATTAGATATTTATATATGAGTTAAATAAATTAATAAAAAATGACCTTCCAATATCACCTTCATCCGCATTCCTAATACCTTAAGTCCTATTCCTTATTCAATGAAGGAATACAAATTAAAAAAAAAAAAATCTAGGCAGATGGATGCCTATTCTCTGCTTGAACCTATGTATTCAAGAGGAGCCCTATTTGGCTCCACAGTCAAACTGCTCTTAGTTTTGCTCATCCACACAATGTTATCACATCATGTATCTCTATCCTGTATTTTGGACCAGAAATTCCTATGAAGTGAACTTTGCCTTTCCTTTCCTTAAATATTATTCTGTTGTATATGACTCATTAAACTAATCTGTCAAGATCATTTTGTGCACTATTTTCACCCAATTATTTGTGTCCTGAAAATTTGATAAGTGCTCATTTCATATTTTCATCTGAGCTGGTAATATATTGGAGAGTATAGAATCCTTGTGGCAGTGCATCCCATACCTCTCTATTTTGATGAGAAATTTTGATGATGATTTTCAGGCCAAGTCATGCCATCCTATGAACACTTCTGTAATTAAAAGGTAAATGATAAAGGAGTCCTTCAGGGTTTTATTCCACTAGTCATAGCCAACTTTAAGGGGGAAGTGCTCATCTCCATTTCTAGGCCATTGAGTCAGCACTGTCCAAATGTGTTTCTCAGTCCTATGACCAGCATGATGTCACACTGACATATGGAGCATGGGTGAAACAGGGAGTGCTGTTATCTTCCCACTGAAGTGATACCTATTTACCTACTCGCATTCACAAACTTTTGAACTGCTAAATAGCAAGAGCTGGGGCGAGTGATGAGAGCTCACCCTGTCATGCAATGTTTGGGTCTTGACTGGGCAGTTGGCTTTCTACTGAAAAGCCCAGTGTCTTAACCGCTGAGCCATTACACTGCCTCAGTAAGTGGCTAATCTATATTTCATAGGATGAGGGACACTGTTACATACTTTATTCAATTCAAGATATGTTTACATCAGTTCCACAATCCATAAAACAACAAGATAATCTCATGCAAAATTTATTCTTTAGAAATCCATGCTGACTTTCAGTAGTATTTTTCAAGTTGTTTATATTGATCCTTTTCACTGTCTTCTAGAATCTTCAGAAATTGATCTTTCTTTCTCTTATTTTTGAAAGTAGAAACATTTCTTCTCCTCCCATTTCCTGACGCCACACCAATTCACCAGAATGTCTTAAACAGAATACATATCTGATCATCAGCCTGCTTCTTCAACAGCTAGGATGCAGTTATTCTGGTATAAGAAATTTAAACTCATTCAAATAAAGAAGTATACCATGACCTTATTTCTTTGAATCTTATTAACAGTACTGTCTCTTTATCTTGTGCACAACTTTCTGATGGAATACATACTTTTTCTATTAGAAAAGATTGAACCAAAATAGAAACTGAATAACTTTGCCTTTCTTTTGTCATCTTTTGGCATTTGCTATCTTAACTGAGCAGCTTGTATATATAGTTCTTTGCTTTTTATTTTGAACATATATCCAAAGGAGACCTTTTTTGTCTGCATTGTTTGGTAATCTCACTCTAATCTTTCACTTTCCTGACAACCATTCTACAATACTGGACTGTTTGCATGCTTCCTTTCTGAGAGGGTCCTCTTTCCATATCCTACATATGTCATTTTATATTTCACTAAGCTTTTTGTGCAGCTACATTAGTTTCTTCATGTTTCTTTTGTTCATTGGGATTTTTTTTAGAATTGTGCTTCCTCTTTAGAAACTTCAGCCAACTTGAGCTTCTATTCCCATTAACTTCTGCCATAGATTTCTATTTATAATTTATCAAAGAAAAACTATAGCATTACATGACTTCCTGTCATTTCCATTTTTGCAAATAGAATTGTTCTGTATAGAGTGGTATACTCCAAACAACGCAATCTGATTGGCTAGAAAGACCAGGATTGGATTGGTTCATTAGGAACCAATCCAAAAGAGCCGCTGAAAGGCGGCAAAGTCAAATAGCTGCCATTGGGTACAAGATGGCAGGCAAGCCTGTATAAAAAGGCTGCCGTGGCTTCAGCCAAACCATTCCATTACTGTTGCTTGCTTAATAAAGACTTTGATTGTTGGAACCCGGTCTACCTCACGTTTTTCTGGACGGAACACTGGCGACAAAGGTGGGATTGTCCTAAACGCGAGACCAAGCACGTGGCAAAAAGAATTCCGGGCCAGAAGTGATGGCTGGGAATAACGCGTCGCCCACACCCTTCAATCCCAGTGAAGAGGATTGGGAATCATATGTAGACCATTTCCTGATGTTCTTAGAGAGCAATGAGATGGAGGAGATCACAGACCAGCGGAAGAGGGCTGTCTTCCTAACGTATTGTGGACCAACCGTGTTCAAGATGGCCAAAGCATTGGCGAAGCCCAGAGATGTGAAACAAATGACCTGGTCTGAA
>BHFT01005128.1:0-37118 GCA_004320025.1 Laticauda laticaudata
GAATACATGGGGGGGGGGGAGTAAATTTGTTTACTATTTAAGCTTTAATAAAAATAATTTAAAAATCAAAAGCATTATCACCACTATCACAAGACATGCATAAGCGTACCAATGTGCCTACCGTCCCTGTCCTATTGATTCATTTTATTTTTCTTATTTGTATCCATTTCATGTATTCATAACTATGATTATACTTATACCTATTATCTTGGAAGCAATTTACAAATCAAATAAATAAATATTTACAGCAGGAAAGAGAAAAAAATCTATCAAAAATTCCTTTGGAATGAAATAAACCTTCAGTAGAAACTAATGCATGGCTTATTAAAAGATCCTGGAATATCTTATTCTAATCATGTTTTAATATGTGGTCTTATTTACTGCTTCCTTTTTTCACCTCATGAACAAAAATGACACTGAAGGAAGTTAACAATATTTTTTAGGAAACATGATAATTTATTTAACCAAATCATATTAAGCACAGATAACTGTATTTTGAAATTTTTATCCCTTCCTGCACTCTTCAAATTTTTCAAGAAACTGGGTAGGAATCTGTGTGAGTCTCCATATGTAGAGGTGTTAAGGTAACATATCATTTTTAAATTATATTTTTATACTTATGTGTGTTTTTATTACAAGCTACGCAGAATATCACTTAGGTGAGAAGGGCGGTATAGAAATTTGATAGATTAATAAATAAATAAATAAATAATAAGGGGAATGAGTATATTCAAATAACTTTCAGAATTCTAAACAAGGTATTACAATTACTCAAGTAATAGGAATAAGCACTACATGTATTTTTCTATTATTTGGAAAGACAAAAAACACAATCAAAAATCTGAAAGAACTGACTCCAGAATATTTCCTAACTGGATTATGGGACAGCAGAGAACAAAATGACATTTGGCCAATTGGCTGTTTTTGAAAATACACAAGTTTATTATTTCATTTTTCATGTAGCTTTTTCAGTGGCTGCTTGTCCTTTGCTGACGATTAAATGATATGGTATTTTTCAAAATGACTTTTTTGGGCATCTAGTCATTCAGTTCATTAGGCCTCTTACGTTCTCAAGCATCCAGTTTATTGCTTTCCATCTGATAATTTGAAAGGTTTTCTCATTACCCCTTTAAGCACATTACAAATTTGCTGTCTGCAATGACCTGAAGGCAATTGAGATCATCCAGCAATGCTATTTATTACACAAGATTACAATGACATGAGACCTGTCCTTAATTTGTGTTATGTATGGAAATTGGAAGACTCCAAATAGCTAAAACTGATTGGCTGAAAAGGCCGCTCTCGGATTGGACAATTACACACCAATCTGATTGGCCCATCGGATGGAGGGAATTCTAAAGAACTGTCATTGGCTGCAAGCCGCGAGTAGCCGCTATAAGAAGGGCTGCCGCGGCTTTGGCAAATGTTCCGCTACAAGTCACTATACTGTTTAATAAAGAGTTGTTTGCTGAGATACCGGTCTCGCGTACCTTATTGTCCAAACGGAACACTGGTGATGAGGATGGGATCTTCCTAGAAGAGCAAGACCGAAGCACGCAGCAACCAGAACCGAGCAACCAAGATGGCCAGTAACAATGTACCGCCCGCACCGTTCAACCCAGCCGAAGAAGATTGGGAGTCATACATTGACCATTTTCTGATGATCTTGGAAAGCAACGAGCTACAAGAAATAACCAACCAGAGGAAGAGAGCTGTATTCCTCAAGCGTTTTCAAAATGGCAAAGGCATTAGCCAAACCGATGGGGACAATGAAACAAAATGGCATGGCCGATTTAAACCACATGCTATGGCCCATTACGTGCCCTTGTGGTCTCCATCTGATCAAAAGGCACAAAATTTTTATAAACGAGACCAACGGGAAGACGAGAGCAAATCAAGAATTTCGTAGCAGCCCCCTAAGAAATTATCGGGGGGAATCTTTGTGAATTTCCCAAGAACCAAATGGACAAGCATGAAGGAGACCGCATTGGTCCTGGGATTTGAAGGACGCTTACGGCTCCCAAAGCAAGCCTTATTGAACAAAACTAAACATCAAACAAGTGGCTAGGCCATCGCAAAAAGCCACCGCCGCCGCAGCAGCCAAGAACAAATCCAACAAAGCCACCATTGGCACCAGAATAATTCAACAAATGCAGGAACCCACCCAAACAAACCAAGAAAAGAAGGCAGAGGAAACCAAAAACAGCGGTCCCACAACTACAGCCCACCATGAAAGACATTGACTCCCCCAAGTGACAAAACCGATGAATGACAACAAAGACATACAATAGGTTTTTCAGTCAAGAAACAAAATGGCAGGAAAAAAGAGGAAAGGAGGCGAGAGTTCCCAGTGTGTTTTGGTGTGGAAGGCGATCAACCCGCACTCCGAACGCAGATTTCCCCCCTGGATGCCCTTTTGCAAGAATTTCTGCTGAGAAACGGGGGCACCATTGCTATGGTCTGCTGAAACAAAAAGAGCTATAGTCCCAACAGGGACGCAGCAAGCACCCCCCTCGCCCCAGAAACAGAGAGAGACAAGTCGGAAGCCGATGGGAGCCACGAGATACAGGAACTGGCGAATGAATGACGGAAGAAGAAAAACAATCAAAACAATTAATCAATTGGAAAATGCCCAGGGCAGCAACCGCAAAAAGGTCCGAAATAAATGTGAAAAATCAAAGGAAAGCCCTTTGTTGAGATGGAAAGGTAAGACCTCCTGGATCAAATACCTGTCAATGGTAATCCTGGAACACTATCAGAAACCTTGATACCAGACATCAAGCAAAGGGAACTGAAAAACAGCAAAAGCTAATACTTTAAGCATTAACCAGGGAAAACGAATACCGATAAGGATAGTTCCTTGGGCAATTCTTAACAGAGTTCAAAAAACCATGCTGAGGTTACTTTCCTCTGACAAGTCGTCGACCGTGGGATCGCCCTAGCCTGCCATTTGGGAATTCGAATTGGTTCGAGCCCCTGGGAATCGGGCGGTACCAGGATTCAACAGTTGTCGTTGAAGACTTAATTGGGAGGAAGACCTGCTGAAGAGTTTCCCGGGATGTATTCCGACGGGACACCCTAGGCAAGTAACAAGGGGACCCCAATAACCATTCAGCCCCTAGACCCTAAGATAGCTTGTCCCATCAGGCTTCGAAAGCCAGACGCATTCCCTTTTTGCCTTAAAAACCAAAAATAGATGAAAAGCTTTTAACAACTCATGGCGCAACAAGGGGGTGTCCAAGAGCCCAAATCGACCATGCTAGGGTGGGAAACTCCCATCATGACTCCCTGTCAAAGCCCAGATGGGGTCAGTGGGCGTTATCTGTGGTGGATATAAAGGCTTACCCTAAATCATGCACTTCAGCAAAGACGCATACCCCTGTTCCGGTAGTTCAACACCTTGTTGCAATTCAGTTAGGGGGAAGGAAAAAATTTTCCACAAAGGTCTTGATCTCGCGAAGCATATCAACACTGCCGGTTGACCGCTGAAACTGAGAGGCAAAACCCATAGTTCATGCACAGAGGGGCATTCAAATGTAACAGACTTTCAATTTGGGTTAGCAATGCCACTGGCGTTTTCCCAATAAGCCCTCATGGAAACATCTTCCCCTAAATGGATATAAGGATGTCGTTTTCCTATTTGATGACGTATTAGTATCAGCAAAAGTAAACACCAATTGGAAAATTAGACTAATGAATTATATGCCAAAGATTTCAGGGAAGCAGGGCTTAAAAAGTCAAAACGTAGAAAAAATGTAAACTAGGCCACAAATCAAGTCGAATATTCTTATGGTAAATCCTTATATAAGTGACAAGGGAATTACACCCCACTGAAAAAGATAAATATAAAGGCATATTAATAAATACAACCCAGCTAATGATATATATAATCAAGATCTATATTAGGTCGTCTATATATTCATATTTCTATCAATCGTCCCCTTTCGCCTCAAAAACAACCATAGCAGAGACCATTACATACGACCTATTAGATAAAAAAACTGGTCTTGGGAATGTGGGCCAACCGAGAATCAATACAGCATTCCAAAGAACATTAAGCACTTATTAACAATCCAACACCCGTTTTTAAGGTACATTATTCAGCAAACACCCTGCACACTTATGATCATACTCTGTGATGCATTGCCTTTTGGAATCGGCGCCATAACTTATGACATAGCGACAACGCAGAAAGCACTGAATAGCTCTTCTATTCCCCAAAACGCTGTTCCAAAATCTGGAAAGAAACTTGCGCCATACTTGAACTGAGAAGCCCCGAATCATAGCAGGCGTCAAAAAATTTCCAACGAATACCTAATATGGTAGGGGACATTTCTATTATCACAGACCATAAAAACCCTTACTAGGGAATCGCCTGCAGGGAAACCAAACACAACCCCCGAATTCCTATCACCCTTAGAATGACAAGGTGGTCAGAACATTCCCTGCTGCATACAATTACACACCCATCCATCGCCCCTGGAAAGACTTCAACCCATGCGGATGCCTTGAGCCCATTTCCCACTAGCCCGACAAGGAAAGGTTGACCCACCCTGCCGCTCACAACTTTCAGATCAAAGACATGGCTGAACCTGCCACTTAACCACAGCAGACGTCGCTAACCTTACTGTTGGAAAGACCTGTTGACAGCTCGAATCCTGCATGGTAGGTAAGGGCTGCCCGGATGAACAGACGAGGCAACGACTTTTTAAACGCGTTTTTTGCAGATTTTGAACTGTCTGAAACTGTCCATGAAAGGGATTGTAAATACTGTGGGGAAGACAGGTGGTAATTCCAAAAAAGTTGCCAGGAGGAAGTGTTGTTGCATGTTGTAACGAGGACCACCTGGGCAAATTGGGAAAATGAAAGCCCTGCCCAGGAACTTACATCTGGTGGCCAGGGCTGAAACAAAGACACATTGAACAATGGTGGGGCCAAACATGCCATTGACTGCCAAAATGTCTAAGGCCTACCCCCCCTTTTGCAACCAAGTCCTGGAAGTGGGAAAAACCTCCCAGAGGCCCATTGTCCGAGACCTGCATATTGAAACTTTTTGGCTGGCCAACGAAAGGGAACACATATCTTTTAATTGTTGACAACTTATTCAAATTGGTTAGAAGTTTTCCTTATGGCATTCCCACCTAACTTAGCGAAGCAGTCGGTAAAACAATTGAACCAGACTTTTTTGCCTAACTCAATGGACTGTCAGTGTAGTAGTCTCTGACAATGGCCCCCAAAGTTTTTCTTTGCATTAGCCTTCGAGCAATACCCTGGCTTGTGCCAGTCATCTGAAACATGCTCCTAAAACAGCCCCCAGCTCGATCTGGTGTCAAATGGCACGAGCCTAAACATTGGTTCGTCATACCAAAAGAGGCCCCTAGACAAATGGATCGGGGGGGAAGTTCCAGGATAAACTTAACAAACTTGTTAACAATTCAAGCACATATCACCCTGAGCACAACCACCAACAAAAGCCCCAGCTGAACTTCCCTCATGGGTAGGAAAACTGCGTTCCTACCTTGACAGGACTGCAACCCCACTTATGCCTCTGTTGAAAACCCCCTGACTCTCCTCAAGTAATATCGCTCCCTTTTGCTATAGACGACTTAGTCTACGTTGAAAAAATCTTACCGGGGACCCGTTTATGGCTTTCCCAGCCACAGTTACCTCAATCACAGGCCGCCGGTCATACCGACTCCGCCACCTAGAACGAACGGCAAGACAATGGAAGCAGCACATCGACCAGCTTCGCTCTAGGAACAATTGGAAACGTAAATGCTACAGCCATCCAGCCGGCCAACACCAATAAATTCCTCCCAAAAACAACCAGAGAGAGGGAGGGCGGAACCACAAAATAATAAAAAAAGGGAGAGAAACGAACACAATAACACCGACAAAAGAACACAACACAAACCCGAATCAGACAGAACTTGATAAAACAAAAAAGAACCAAACTACCCATTTTAGAACGACCTTTCGGAGGAAGAGAACCGGGAGCAAGGTGAGGCCCTTCCTGGAAGGAGACCAGCCAGGCCAGCTTCGACCAAACCCAGACAAACCAGGATGAGAGCGGCAGAGCCACCTCAACCCAGCCTGAGAAAACCCCAGGCGGAAGCGGCAAGGCTGACCTCACCCTTCCAGGAGTTTCAATGGGATGAAGCGCAGAGAAAAGTGTGATCCTGTCCAAACGATGGAAGACGCCACGCGAGAACCTGAGCTGCACAGGTAAGATAGGACCCGCAAAAAGCCCACCTTTACCTCCGTGACTACGTTATGCACATTGGCCGAAAACAAGGGGGGGAGGGGTTGTTTATGTTATGGAAATTGGAAGACCTTCAAAATAGCTAAAACTGATTTGGTGAAAAGGCTGCTCTCAGATTGGACAATTTTATGCACACTTATCTGATTGGCCTGGCGGACGCAAGGAATTTCTTAAAGAGAACTGTCCATTTGGCCGCAAGCCCACAACGAGCAGCTGCTATTATAAGAAAGGGCCTTGCCCAACAAGCAAAATGTTTCCGCTACAAGTCAACTATACTGTGTTATAATAAAGAGTTGTTTGTTGAGATACCATCTCACATACCTTATTTTACAAACGGAACACTTTTGAATAACAGGCATTCAGATAAGAAACAATTTTGTGCATCACAGGGAACAAATTTTTCAAAGGGGGGGGGGGAAATAGGGGGGGGGGGAAATACACTTATTCAGGCTTTAAGGAGCTGCTGACCTTCTGATAAAGAAGAGAACATCTGGGACAACATGGTAGAAAAAGCAATAATATTTTTATGACACGAGTACAGTATTCAAGCAAAGCAAAGACTTGGAATGAATTTTCTGATCTTACTATTTTGACAGAACATAACAGTGATTCTACAGTACCACAAGATCTGTGCACTAAATCCATGGTTAAATATATAATTAGTCATGTACAGATTAGGTGAAACTTGGCTCAAAAGCAGTAACTGTGAGAGAGATCTTGCAATCCTAGTGGACAAACACTTAAATATGAACTAGCAGTGTGTCACAGCAGTCAAAATAGCTAATATGATCCTCGGTTGCACAAATAGAGGGATAGATGCAAAATCACAAGAAGTATCTGTACCACTTCATAAAATCTTACTTAGTAAGACCACATCTGGAATACCACATCCAGTTTTCATCACCATATTATAAAAAAGATGTTGAGACTTTGGAAAGAGTGCAAGAAGATGATTAGGAGCTTGGAGACTAAAACGTATGAAGAACTATTATAGGAATTGAGTATGGCCAGTCTAGAGAAAAGAAGAACTGGGGCGACATGATAGCAGGATTCCAGTATTTGAGAGGCTGCCACAAAGAAGAGGGGGTCAACTTACACAAGACACCCAAAGGCAAGACAAAAAACATTGGATGGAAACTAATCAAGGAGACAAGCAATCTAGAACTAAAGAGAAACTTCCTAACAGTGAGAACAATCAACTAGTGGAATGGCTTGTCTCTAGAAGGTGTGGGTCCTTCATCAGTGGAGGCTTTTAAGAAGAGACTGGACAGCCAATTGTCTAAAATGCTATAGAGTCTCCTGCTTGAGCAGGGGTTGGACTAGAAGACCTCCAAGGTTCCTTCTATCTCTATTATTCTGTAGTTGGATGACATTTGGTGAATAAGATAGGTCCATGGGGTATGGCTTGAAATTTGCAAACTTAAACTATTTTTTTAAACCAGAGAGTTCAAACATGTGATTGACCATTGTCCTAAATGGCAGGAAAATTGTTTATCAGACTTGTGGACGCTAGTCCATCAACAACTGGAGGTGATGTCTCTGACCTATGAGTCAGCAAGGTAAAATTTTTGCAACCAAAGATTATGCATAGGTTCTGAGTACTTGGCTTCCACAATGGAATCCTGCCAATTCTTAACTGTCTGTCTCCAACATTGTGACGCTCACATGTAAAGTGATGATCAGAAGTGAAGCACATTCCTCCCATGTTTACTTTTATTCAAGGCTTTCTCTTTCCATAAATAAAAGTCACTTCATTTAATTTTTTTTGTAATTAATACTCTGCCTATACCAACCTTGACCTATCTGCCTTTCTCTAGTTGTACTGTTTTATCACTGATCCAGCATGGCTGTTGGCTGTGGTGACTGAGATGAAAGGAAATGCAGTCCATAGGGATTGGAAGTTGCCAAATCTGCAAAGCCTATTCAAACTAATGCTCTCCTTTGATCCTTATTCAGCTGGAAAGCCAGCATAATAAGGACACTTTTTTCAGATTTCTGCCAATTCCTTCCTTTTGTGACACCTCTCTCTCTCTCTCTATGACATGTCTGGCTATGCTCCAGGTCTTCCTGACTCTGAGGAACGATTAAGCAAATGGTCAAGGTGCAGGAAATTGCAGCAAACTGGGTAGGTGAAAAAAAAAATCCACTTTCAACAGATTCATAGCAATAACAATAATCTACCACATGTATTTTCAATCAGTTTGACTTCACATTTGTTCTGCATCAGGTGACACTGCAGTTGCTGTCAATAGGAGAATTGTTCATTGAAAAATTTGGTATTGATCATTAATTTTAGCCCATTGGATCTGATGGTGGAATCACTAACCACCTTGGCCTAGATATACCTACAGCATATTACCAAAACCTATGGGTGGGAGATGGATATCACCTTGACATAAATCTTCAGACCTAGGTTTCATGTCCTTCCTCTGCCTTCATTCTAGGATCACTGTTATATGAATATATCTTTGCTAAAAGGGACAATGTGGGGATTCCACTGGTGTTATCAGTCACCATGCTGCCTGGTGGAGTTCCTGCCTGAGCTGCTGGACTAATCTCAGGGCAACTTTGGTATAGTTGTTAAGGTACTATTATGAATATTGTTATAAATTCTCGGAGACTATGAAAGCTGGATAGGTAACACTGGGTCAGTCATTCTCTCTCAGTCTAATCCACCTCATAGGATTCTTTCTGTGGGGAAAATAGGAAAAAAGACTAAGGAATACTAATATTATCTTATATTAATACAATATTAATATTTCCACTCTGAGAAAGAGATATATAGATAATATAGACATACATATATAGATTAGATTAGATAGATAGATAGATAGATAGATAGATAGATAGATAGATAGATAGATAGATAGATAGATAGATAGNGACAGACAGACAGACAGACAGACAGACAGACAGACAGACAGACAGACAGACAGACAGACAGACAGATATAGATATATGGATATAGTATGAATAAAATTATTTTATTATGGTTTGTCACATTTTGCTAATGATGTTCAAGTGGTGTTCAAGTTGTTTTGGGATTGCATTCAAGGAACCTGTTACTATTGGTAATATCTTTGCTTTCTTTTGCCACCATCTTTCTATTTGTATTTGTGTTTTATTAATTTTTTTTCAGTTCTTTCTCTTCTATTCTGTTGAATCCATTTATTGCCACTTCCACTTTCCAGCCTTTTTCGTCTCTCTCATTAACCATTGTTAAATCTGAGATAGTATTTGGTGGGCACTTGTCTGAATTCTAAAGTCTTAGAGCATTTTAGCTTCTTTGTTTTCTATTACTTTGTCTGTTTTGTGGGTTCATCAGTTCCTGCTTGCAGGTGAATAATATTTCCTGCAGGTCTTCCAGTGTACCTTTGTTGTTTGTTGTGTCATTCTTTGTAGTCAGTCTCTGAGATCTTACAGCAGCTAGCTCCGTGGTGGTGCTTTCTTTCTTCAGCTTCTTTGCAAGACAGAATTTGTTGTCTGTTGCTGAGTTCTGACTTTCATATGTATTCTTAAGGCTTGGTCTTGTGCAGCCAGAAGTAGGCCTTCTACCCTTTCTTCAGTGTTCTTGTTCTTAGTCACTGACAAGTCTTGTTGCCTGCTTTGCCTGCTATTGTTAATGTATTTATTGTATAGTTTTATTCTTATATTGATTATATAATATAATTGATATTTTATTTTTTCTAATTACTGCTTACTATGGAAATTTTAATTCTCAGTTTAATTATTGGAAACAGTAGGAGTCCCTTCTAGATTCAGTAGCATTCAGATAGATGGAAGGAAGCAAGGAAGGAGAACAGCAACGAGAGTAATTTGTTTTGCATTCAAGTAGTACTTTCTTGCAAGTGAATGTATCTAGGACTGCATTCATAGTTATCAGAAGTTTTGAATGTCTTATATTCCTTCATTTATAAAATTTAGAGGCCACCTGACTTCCAATGATTCTGGATGGTAATTATTTTGTTTTTTAGGTACAAAAAGCAAAGGAAAAAAAACAGGAAAACAGAACAAAGCAGTGATATAACATGTATATACTATGGTGCATCCTTAAGCAGCTGCATGGAGTAAGAAAGTACTTTTTTTTTTTCTACAGTACATAAATAAAATGTTAAGTAAATGAATGGTAAAAAGATAGAAAATGTTGAGCTTAATTCCTGGTAGTTGTTAACACTGGAAACAGTATAGAAGTGCATTCTAACTCATCTTCTGCTTGGTACAGAAAGGGATTCAATCTTTTTTTTCTCTTGAAAAAAAAATATTATATAGACATCCCTTTAGCTTGAATTTTCAATAAATCATGTTTCAGTGAAGCATATTAGTAATTCATACAGACATTTTTCTACCTTTACCTTTTTTTCAAAATGTTTTATTTTAATGCCAAATTGGCAATACTCCTATTTTTTTCTATAGTCAATTTCTGTATGAATGTGAAAAACAAAATAACATAATGCTCCTACATTAAGGAAATCTGGAAAATGTTACATAGTGTGCATACAAACAAAGAAAGCAATAGTAGTAAAGAATGTCGCATAATGATAACACAATTCAAAATTGTAAGACTGCAGGTTTAGATGATATAACAAGGAAGGTTCTTCATAGATGTGATTTGATCATGAAGTGGCTATGAAATTTACTTAATGTATTGTATGTATGAAGATTGTATCTATGGCTGACAACTAGAAAAATAATTTTTTTCCCCTATAGAAAAAAAGATGGAATACAATGGAATGCAAAATCTGCATTTTTTAGGAGATTAGTTTGATAGGTGTGTCTGAAAGATATTCGGCAGAATTTTATTTGAAAGGGTACAAGTCACTGTGAGCAAATTTTAGAAAGTATAGTGTACTTTTATGGTGGGTTAAGTATATTTTTGTTCTTCTGACTACTAAGAAATATATGAATGTGAAAAGAAAGTTTCTGATTTATTTAGAAGAAATATATGATAATGTGCTTAAATTTGGGAATATTTTGTGCAATTATGAAATAGATGCTTGGTTACTGAATCCTTGGTTACTCTGGGACTTCCGGTTTGAGCTTCTTCAGTGACAGACCAAAACCTCATCTCTGTGAGGCTTTGATCCGTGCTCGCCGCTGGAGTGCCCCGAGCCAGCTGGTTTCGGGGCTAAGCCACCCCATAGAGGTTGTGAAGAAGGGGGAGACTGCCTGAAGGGTTGAGGAGAGCCGCATCTCTCCTCCCCAGCTGACCATTACTCCTTTTCCTGAAGGTGGTTATAGCGGTGGTCGGAAATGGACACCACAAAGACGAACTTGACTGGAAAAGAATGTGCAGGAGGAAGACAAGAAGAGAAAGTTTTGGTTGACTGGGTCAAACAGCAAAAACAACAAAAATAAGGTACCCTGGAATTGAAACTATTAAAAAAAATAACATTGTTCCCTAAGAAAATTTTTAAGCTGTGAAGGAGAGAGAAAATGGAAAAGATTTGTTTTTTTTCTCTCCTTTTCCTATACTGACAACTAAGAGACTTAAGCAAGAAATTGGAAAAAAAAATCCACTGTGACATTAATAGGCATTTAATGCTGAAAATAAAAAGTCAAAGGGATAATAAAAATTTCTGGATAATGAAAAACTTTTGAAAACAGGAAAGGAGAGAAAAAGAATAAAAGGGCAGGATCTGGAAGGGAGGAGACTGCCTGGAATTTGGTAATTAAAAGAATTACAGCAAATTCTCAACCAAGACTTCCAAAGATACTTTTAACTGAAATATTGCCGTGCCAAAAAAAAAAAACTCAGGAGAGAAAGTGGAAAAGAATAGAAGAAATAACTTGGGACTATTTGGATATTGATGCAATTCTGCGATTTTTGGTTATTGTTTTGAATCATGACTAAATCAATTGGTGGTTGTTCTAAATTATTTAAAATGGCTCCTCTTTTAGAAGACACTGAAAATGGACTTAAAAAGTAAAAGAAAGATGCACAAGAAGGGAGAAGGTTCTTTTGGCTTCGTATTTCAGTTTTTAGAAATGGAGATTTGGAATTATGAGAAAACAAGAAATGCTGCAGAACAAGAAGATTGTGACAAAGAAGAAGCCATCTTTATTGAACAAGTACATTTGGTGGGGGAAAAAAAGGGAAGAGGGGAAAGAGAATTGGAAAGTTCAAGATTTGGGAAAAACTCCAAAAAAAAAATAGAGTGAAAAATAAGTAATAAAATCAGAAGCAACAGAAGAGGGAATGCAGAGAGAGAATTAGAAGTAGAGAGACAAGGGAAGACTGAGAGGGAAGAAAAAGAAAAGATGTGTATGAAGGACAGAAACAAAATATAAGAGAAGCAGGGCTATTTAGACATAATGGATGAAATTTAATGGAAAAAGGGTTTCTGCAAAGGTACATAACTAGTATAGTCTTATATTAGAAACAGAAATAATTTTAGGAAAATATTGAAACATGTATGATTACAATGTTTGATAAAATAGCTATTGTTCAGTGGAATGCCTGTCAATAAATAAATGTAACAAAATGAATATTTAATGATTTATAAAACATATGTGAAAAGAAATAAGGGAAATTAATTATGGAGTATATGTGTCTTTAAGGAAGTATGATATTCAATTGAAAGAAGTGTTAAAGATGTGAAGTTTTAATGGATTATTAATGTGATAGAACTGAATTGGAATGGAATGAGGGTTATAATTACAATGATTTTATCAATCTTTCTTTTTTTAAAGAACTATGTGTGTATGATAAGAATGTACCACGCAGAATTTGATTGGAAGTTATGTATTATGTATTATATTGAAGGTCATAACCTTTAAAGTATATATTAAAGTTTAAATAAGGGTTGAATGGATGTAAGTAAAGATATAAGGTGTCTATATCATTAGTAACTACAGGAGAAAATTTGTTTAATGAGAAAGAGTAATATGAAATTGAAACAGACAGACAAAAGTATAAATATAATGATTTGAATTGAGATGAGATATATGCAAAATAAGTCGAGAAATTAAAAGAGGGGAAAACTATGTACAAATTAAAACAGGAGATAAGATATGGAATAGAACACAAAAATGAGCATGAAATTTGGGTTTGTGTATCTGTATGAAGAAGTGATAACCTGGGACGCATGCTATTTTTCAAAAAAGTGTTTTACTTGTATTTTTGTATGTGTGAACGCCAATAAAACTTTATTTTTTTAAAAGAAAGGTTCTTTATAGATGTTGATTTATTCGCTATGAAATTTACTTAATGTATTGTATGTATGAAGATTGTATCTATGGCTGACAACTAGAAAAATAATATTTTTCCCTATAGAAAAAAAGATGGAATACAATGGAATGCAAAAACTGCAGGAGATTAGTTTGATAGGTGTGTCTGAAAGATATTCAGCAGAATTTTGATTGAAAGGGTACAAGTCACTGTGAACAAATTTTAGAAAGTATAGTTTATGGTGGGTTAAGTATATTTTTGTTCTTTTGACTACTGAGAAGTACATGAATGTGAGAAAGAAAGTTTCTGATTTATTTAGAAGAAACATATGATAATGTGCTTAAATTTTGGAATATTTTGTGCAATTATGAAATAGATGCTTGGTTACTGAATATAAATGCAGATAGTCTTCAATTTAGGACTGGTTGTTGAACAATTATTCAAAATTACAACAGCCTCAGAAAAAGTTACTTACAGCCCATCTTCAAAGTTATGACTGTCATACAACCCCTACAATCACATGATTGCATTTTGGCTGCTTGGCAACCAGCTCACATTACAACTGGTAGCAGCATCTCATAGTCGTGTGACTGTATTTTGCAACTTTTTTTGCCATTTTTTGACCAAAAAAACATCAATTAGATAAGTTGGATTCAGATTATGACCAGGTGATTTACCTAAAAACCATATGATTAACTTGACTGAGACACTTAATGACTGTTATAAAAACAGTCATAAAATTAAGTCTCGTCTCTCAAAATATGACCAAAATTCTGGGTTCAATTTCAGTCATAATTTGAGAATTATATGTATAGAGATATTAGATGAATGTAAATTATGTGAATAAATGTAATGCTGGTTCCATCTGTGGTACAAAATTAAGCAGGAAGTAAAACAAGAGTGCTTCATGTCCCTGTGGGTGCTTAATACAAATTATGGATAAATTGGTGTTGAAAGTTTCTGGTAAGATTAGAAGTCCATTTGTCAGGGACATAAATCTATGTCTTCTTTTTTCTGCATACAATGTCTTGTTGTTATCTAAGAACCTGGGTGACTTGCACTGAATTTTAGACAACTTATATTATGAAAAGTGTGAGTATGAAATGTAAAGTGTCAAAAGCCAAAATGTTGTATTGAAAAAAATGGAGTGCGCAGTTGCAAGTATATATTAATACAAATTTGTCACTATCAGACATGCAGTCGTGTCCAACCCTCGACATCTGATAATAATACAAATTATACATACATAAATTAGCCAGTAGATCACTTTTTATATTACAATAGAATGTTTACTAAGGATGGAAGAGATTTTGACAGAAGCAAATGCTGGTACAAAATAGTGGATAGTATGTGGTATTTTGTGAAGAATGATGCAAAATTATATGTTTGTGTAACAGCATGTATGTAACCTTGTTATATGGAAGTGGGGGGTGAGTATGTGAGGAATAACATAAAAGTAAATTGGATGCATTAAGAAAGGTATATGTACAAGAGGAGATATTGTCAAGTATAAATAGGCAATGAGTGAAAGTGGATTGAATAAAAAAAAGTGAGTGATCAGCAGAAAAGAAGGCCTTGTGGTGATTTGGTCATACTGAAAGAATGAGAATGATGAGCAAAAGAATGGATAGGAAAACAAATAAAGCAAGAATTAATGGGACAAGTGGAAAGGGAAGACTGAGAAAGGCATGACTGGATGGAGTTGATTAATTCTTCAAAAACCAGTAATATGTTTAAAGAGCAAAAATCAAAGTATGAGGTGGTACATGACAAAGACATGGTTTGTAAGGGAAGAGAAGTATGAAGAAGTGTAAGAAATGTGGTTAGCATTAACTATATGTATATGTAGGGGGCGTGCATAAGCGCACCAATGTGCCTACAGTCTCTGTCCTATTGTTTTTTGTTATTATTATTCATATCAATTTCATGTATTCATAACCATGTTTATACTTATACCTGTTATCTAATAATCGCTTGACAAAATAAAATAAATTAATAAATCAAATATATTGAGTTATACCTATTTCATCTTTATTTGTATCTGTAAGATGCATGTACTACTGACCATATTAATCCACATCTTCTCTTTCCTTGAACTAGACTTGAAACATTGTTCAGAAGGCTGATAACAATTAGTCAAAAGTTGAAAGAAAATATAAGGCACCATTGAATTTTTCTGAGTTTTAATCTTAACACAGTTTTGGAATGAAACATTACATCTAGTGTAATAGATTTTTGTTTTTTATAAAGGACACCAAGGTATAATTTATCATAACTCTGTGGCCTTTAATTCATAATAAAATCATTTGCTACATTACTCTGATACATTTTAAAATAGTATTCCTATCGATCTCATCAATCATATTAATCATTAAACCAAATTACAATATGCGCCATCTTTTCTTAAGTAGGCACCATTTGTTTCACTCAAATTCTTGTCGTTTCAACAAGAGAAGGAAGAAGCTAAATGTGAATGGCATCTACAATATGAAAAATTGTGTAAGGGCCCAGGGTTCCACTTTTTAATAGAAATAGCTGCAATATAATTTTCCCACAAGCAATTGGGCACTAGTATTTTTAGCTAGTGGAGAGCCAGTGTATGTTAAGAATAGAAATTGCTACAGTGGGAAACTGCAGTTTCTATTAAGGGGACAGCCAGTACAACAGCTGGCTGGTGATTAATTCATATGAAATATGCAATTGTGCAGCATACATAAGGATACATTTTATAAATTTATAGTGGAATTGTGAAAAGAGAATAGCATATTGTTGCCTTCTTTCTGTAACGGGCATAGCGTTTGTCTTGACAAGCTACAAATTCTGAGCCCACTCAGTTTATATGGCCTTTCCAGCAAAAGGGTTTTCTACAGGAACAACATAGGTATTTTTAAAAAAAAATATGGAAGAAAGTTAGACAGACACCATCTGTGCATCTGTTCAGAATGTGCAATATTTAGAAAAGCAGGCCAACTCAGACACAAGAAAGGGAGTCATTGCAATTCACAGATGGTCTTCTTCATTTAGTTTTGTGTACCACCCTAAAAATGTAGTGGGAAAGCAATTTTTTCCCATGCAGATGAAACTAAGGGAGGATTCCTTTTCTGTAATCAGGTCGTTATTTAAAATTATAACAAAGCATGTTGCTATCCAATTCCCAAACACTGATATTAATTGAGTTGTGTTTGAAGAGGAGCAATGAGGTACCTGTTGCTTATTTCCATAAAAGTAAAAACAGTGAGTAGGGAATGCATCTTGGTGGATTTGTGAAAATGCAAGGCAGCATCAGATGCCAAAAGTAGCAAGCATAACAACTTAGAACTGGGGGGGGGGGGGATGATGACTTTTTTCAGGTACCCAATAGGTACCCAATGATAGTATTACTATCTTTGTAGCTTCCAATTTACAACTACAATTGAGTCCAAATTTATCTTGCCAGTGAGAAATTTGTTAAATGACTGTTTGGATGACTTTTCTTTGTACATGGTTCAGTGCAGTTGTTAAATTAGTAACATGGTTGTAAAGTGGACCTGGTTTCCCTTTTGAGAGCTGTATGCAACAAAATTTCATTTTAATGTATGCCGATTAGTGTACATTCAAAGTGACAATAAAGTTATTATTTTATTCTATTCATTGTCTTTGCTTGTCAGATGCTTGCAAAATGTGATCACATGACCCTGGGACACTGCAACCATCATAAATGTGAATCTGTCAAGCATCCAAATCTAAATCACTACGGGGATGTTATAATAGTCAGAAGTACCCAAAATGGTTATAGGTCATTTTTTTCAGTGCCATTGTAACTTCAAAGAGACGCTAAGTAAACTGTTGTAAGTCAAGGACTACCTGTATTAATAATCAACTTCATAGTGCTGTTGTAAGACCAAACTGGAATATATTTGGTAAATCACTTGTACATTAAGTTTTGTATCAATGTGCCTTAGAGCTGACTGTAATAAACTATAAAGATGTATAGATTTTTTAATATAGGATTAAATTATACGGAATAACTACAAGTATTAACTTATATTTGCAATAGGAGTGAATATCTGTAGCTCAAGTATAGGGCAGAGGTGGTATTCAGCAGGTTCTGACCAGTTCTGGAGAATTGGTAGCAGAAATTTTGAGTAGTTCAGAGAACCAGCAAATATCACCTCTAACTGGCCCCGCCCCATCTATTCTCTGCCTCCTGAGTCCCAGCTGATTGGCTGGGACTTCTTTTGTTGCTCTGTACAGGAGAACGGAGCTGGAAAACAGGTTAGTGGGGTGGGGAAATTTTGCAGTATCCTTTCCCCAGGAGTGGGGAGGGAATGGGAATTTTACAGTATCTTTCCCCTGGCATGCCCACCAAGCCATGCCCACAGAGCCAGTAGTAAAAATTGTTGAATCCCACCACTGGTATAGCATCATTCTCTAAGCTTGTGGGTTGATTTCCAAACATTTCATTACCAGGCTAGGTAACATCTTCAGTGGAGTTTAGAAGATGTCAGTGTTTTTCTGTTTATAAGGACATAAGACTTACTGACCACACAAATCCCTTATAAACAGAAGAACACTGACACTGACATGCCCTAACCTCCACTAAAGATGTTGCCTAGCCTGGTAACAAAACATTCAGAAACCAACCCACAAGCCTGGAGAACAAACTTTCACCCTCAATAACTCATATTTTTGTAGACCGATAGTTCCTAGAATAGACATAAATAACATATGGACCTGTACCACTATATACAGTACATTGAGGGCCTTGGTGACTTTCAAAATATTGTTATTCTGTGACAGAAGCTCCAATGAAGGCCCACAAAACAGTATAGTGTCCTTACCTCTTATGAGGTAAGTGAGACAGATATTGTTTTGCTTTGCCATTCTTCTGAAGTTCTTCCAGCAGTTTAAGTGGAAGAGACCTTCTCACACATCCTCTGAATGAGTTGAAGTTTTTTTTACTTCTTAACTACTTAGCATGTAGTTCTTCAACAAGGTGAATCCCAGCCATTGCATGTAGAAATTGTTTGTTTGTTTGCTAGTACTATATATACCTCTTATGTCTAACAAAAGTTTCAGAAGATGAAAGAGTAAACAAAACCCCATGGGAATTAAATATAATCCAGCAAAATATACACAGCAATTATCCCCAAAGTATCACAATGGCATCATAATACATCCTGAAAACAAGAGTTAGAAAAGATCTTTCTAAGATTAAAGGATCTTTGCTGCCAGACAGACAGTGAGCTGAAGTGGGGCCATTGTTAAAAATGATAATGGCTCTTTTGCAGCAAGAATAGTACCTGGTGATTTCATAGTCATGTCCACGTGTTTTTGGCAAATGTATCCCAGGTTTCCAACAGGAGATTAAAAAAAATTCTAAAAGTTCTTCATATTCCATCAGTTCCCTGAGCTGAATTAAACTGAGCCTGGAAGCAAATTAATGAAGATAAAGATCAACTAAGCCATCTTCAAGAGAAATCCCATGACATCATATAAACTATATTAATTCAACTTGAAATGAATTAGACAATGGATGCCCAAAACCAGCCTTGGAAAATAGCTGTTAGAATGTTAAGATATTCCTAATTAAAGCTCAGTTACTTGTGAGCTGTATGACTCTAGGGAGTTACTCTGTGTTGCATACTGATAGTTTTTTTTTTAAAGGTCTTATTGATAATCCTTTAAAGATTATAACTGCAGATATGAGGTCAAATTGGAGGACAGCAAAACAGAAGAGGAATAATTCAGAAAAGGTAAGCACAGCCACACTACACCTGTAGAGATGGTTAGCAGCATCAAGTTTTTGGGTGTGCATGAGTAGGCTGGCTTGGTCACTCAACAACGAGACACTGGTGAAGTGGGCACAGTAGTGTCTGCATTTTCTGCCTTGCATGAGAAAAGCTCATCTCATCTTCTTGTTGCTGCTAACCACCACCCCATCATCCCGGTCCTTCCACCTGTCCTTACCACTTTCTATAGAGGGATGATCTAAAGCATCCTGTCATATTGCATCATAGTCTGATTTGGAAGCATCACTGCCTCAGAGAGAAAGACAGAAAAGTTTATTGACAGAAAAGTTTACTGTCTTCTATCCAGGACTTGGCATATAAGTGTTGCTTGAGCAGGGTCTGCAGGATGGTCTGGGATACTACACAGCCTCTTCACGACCTGTTTTCCTTGTTATCTTCTCGGAGGACGCTTTGTGGTATCCAAAGCAGAATCACTAGATTCAATCATAGTTTTGTTTCATATAGCATCAACCTTTTTGTGATGACCCAGGGTGGAATACAAAATAAACACACTCCCAAAAAACAGGTGAAGCCCCTTTTATTCCTTTACTTTGCTTCCAAGCTCCAAACATTTGTGGGAGACAAAAAAAAAACTCCCACAAGCAGTTACAAGAAGAAGGAAATGCTGTTTAAATTATAAGGAGTAAAAAACAACATAAACCAGGCAAGATAAGGGTTTGAAGACGTCCACAGATATCAGAACACATACTGGGAAGGACGCTAAACTCAGAGAGAAACAATAAACTAGAGATATTTCCACGCTTTGTTTCCAAAATTTGTTGGCAAATTTTCATGAGATTTCTGGACAGGACACAAAGGTATTATGAAATCTAGCTATCAAATGAGACTAGAGCTATTTAAAAACATTTAGAAACATCAACTAGTGATACTGTTGGGGGTTTTATATGTCTACGGGTACCTTATTGCCAGTGCTTAGCATTAGATGCTATCTGACCTGCAGGTTTCCATTTGCTTGCTCATCATCTAACATCTGTGCAACCCTTTTGCTTTACCACATTTGGGCTGCAAAAGTCTGGAAACTAGTAGATGACACCAAAGAGATACAAAAAGGAGCAAATACTTGCAACCATTTAGTAAATATCTGGATTCCTGCAGCTCATATATGGTAGTTCTCCTGTTTTTCCTGAGAGTTCATAATCTGATCATATTTCTGTTGCTGAACAGGAATTACAAATTATTCCAAACATAAGGCAAGGGTATGCAAGTGTTTGGTATGGTGATAAACATACAAGTGTTATCACTTTACCATTATCTCTTTGGCACTTTTTAAAAAATATATAAACTATTTGTCTGAAAAAAGGAAGGCCTGGGACTAGATCTTTCACCTTCCTTCGACTGTCATTTTCCAATTGTTTTTTTTTTAAAAAAAAAAAACTACATTAGCAGCTTGACNCGACTGTCATTTTCCAATTGTTTTTTTTTAAAAAAAAAAAAACTACATTAGCAGCTTGACTGATGATGACTTTCAGCCTGGATTTGGAAACACCCAGAAAAGAGAAATGCCAAGACAAAATTGGGTTATTGTTTTTTTATCCCTTGAAAGTTTGGTGTGCACATTCCATCTATTAGACTGTAACTGAGTTTTTTAATAGAGCTACATAGAACAATGTTGGCTATCTCAGTCCCAATTTTCACCTCCTTGCAAAGTGTAAGGATTGTTAAGGGGGAAATTCTTTGACTTGTCCATGGTACATATAGTAGGGAATTCTTGTTGCTGCTCCTAATCTTAACAGGTTCCCTGATTTTTCTCAGTATACACAAACCCCCAGTTGAATGAAGAGACCCTTTACCCATGTCTTTTGTACCAAATGTTGTTACTGTACCAATATTTTGGTACAAGAGACTGTACCAGATATTTGTTCTGTACAAAATATTTATTCTCTCTCCCCACACACTTTCTTGTAGAAGTTCTCCTGTATTTTGATGAAGAAAAAGGGAAGCTTTCTCTCATGCTACGTGACTTTCATGTGCCTTAGAAATAGCCTGGCCATTGTGTCTGAAAGCTGTGTCTTTTCTTATACAATAATCTCTCCATTGATCACCAGACTCCATGGTTTCCGAAGTTGTCGTGATGAAACTCCACCTTTAACACTTTTTTTAAAAAGTCAGGAACTTGGGCAACCAAGAAATGTTGAAGAATGATGGGAAAGGATGACTTACAACAGTTCATTTAGTAACCATTCAAGGGTACTGAAAAAAGTGACTTTTGACCGTTTTTCAGTTACAACCACAGTTATGACATCCTCATGATCACGTGATCAAAATTCAGGTGCTTGGCAACTGGTTCCTACTTATGACCATTGCTATGTCCAACGGGATCACCTTTTGCAACCTTCTGACAAGAAAGTCAATGGAGAAGCCACATTCACTTAACAACCATGTTATTAAGTATTAACTTAATAAGTTAATAAGGCAATGTCTCACTTGACAACAGAAATGTTGGGCTCAATTAGGGTCATAAATCAAGGACTACCTGTCATAGAAAAACACACTTTCCCATAAAGTAAGCACAACAAAGCAAAAAAAAAGTATTTCACAAGCCAATGAGGCAGAAAAACAAAATCACTTTTACAAAGCTCTTAGAAAACTGGCAGAGTTGGACCTTTAAGCTTAGATCAGGTGTAGTAAGATGAGTAATGGGTATGAGCAGAGCTTTGCCGGCTACAAGACAAATTACTCACTGGAGCTGCCAAATCCAACACCTAGAGGACAGCAAAGAAATGGCAACACTGGAAGCCTTTGCTGCCACATAGTGACAATCCAGAGCTTTTCAGCCCAAATATGGTACCCCTCCGATGAAGGCTGGGTGACTCTATAGTCAGTGAGATCATATCAATGTTTGTCTATTGTTTTACTCTAGGTTGCTAGGGGAGAGGTGTTGGATTGCTGCTTTCAACAGCAACTACACTCCTTCCTAGTTCTGCTTTGCAAAAAATGTCCTGAAGGCATACTTAAATAAACAAGGAGAAAGTTGAGAGAGGTGAACTTTTCAAATCTGGGCAAGCTGTTCTTGTGACTACTTTCACAAACTCGGGAAACCTCTCTGCATGATCTGCTTTTCATTCTGTTAGGGGTTACCTGAATATCCCCCAAGTAATTTTAAAGTTATCATATTAGTGTTTCAAGAAATTTAGATGGAAGACATAATATTTATTTGAATTGTTTATTTGTTTATTTGACTATTTGTATACTTTCCCCAACTCCATCCCATATTAATTGTAAAAGTAATGGACATAGCTACCAACACAATTTCAGTCACCGTTGGAATAGACATCCTGTTTACTCCAATTCTACTTCTCAATGTCACCCCTTTGCCCCAAGATAAAGTCAGCATTAAGGGCATCATACTCTGTCCTGGGAGAAAGGATCCCTCCTGAAAATCTGAGATTTTCCAAAAAATTCTGATGGCTAAATTTTTGTTCATTGATGGGTGGACTGCCTTAAGGCAACCAAAATTGTGTAAATACATACTTGACATTTTATATCATATGCATCAATTTATGATATTTATACAAATAAATGAAGTAAAAGGTCAGTTATATCGATGTAGAAATAATGTAAAATATGTAGATTTTGTGCATGGCTTGGGGATTGCGTAGAAGGGAGGAATTTCCCCATAACATCCAATGCTCATTGAATAGAAAGCCAGAGAACTGAGATTTTATTGCAATAACAATCTGACACCCCAAATCTATTGCCTGAGTCAATTACTTTCTGAGGCAGGCTTAGCCAACTAGATATTGTATTTTTCACTTTGAATTCCCAGACATATGTCAAAATATTTGCTGATGGCCAGGTTAAGGTAGGCTGTTTATTCTTGATATGCAACCAAAATTGTATTTATACCAAATCAGTATACAGTGGTTGCTTCACCATCATCCAGAAATGTCTGTTTTTCATTTATTTTCAATTTATGTGCTTATTAATTTCTTACCTTCAGGAGCTCAAGGTGGTTATAAAGGATTGTCTCCTGCAATTTTTCCACTAATAATTCTGTGAAGCTCTGTAGATTCAACTGAGAGAGACTGGTCCAAAGGCACTTAGTGAGCTTCAGTAGACCAGAACCTG
The DNA here is from genome assembly GCA_004320025.1 of Laticauda laticaudata. Taxonomy (NCBI): domain Eukaryota; kingdom Metazoa; phylum Chordata; class Lepidosauria; order Squamata; family Elapidae; genus Laticauda; species Laticauda laticaudata. The sequence goes on from BHFT01005128.1 coordinate 23,291, forward strand.
GGTCTTTTTGGAGCCAGTTTAATATCTTAACCTTTATGCACCTAACAAGCATTTTTAAAAAATCAGGTCTGCGTGGAAATTGCATTATAGGTCAAAAAATTAGTACTTTGTGGCATTAGTGGAGGGTTTGAGATAAAGGTAGGATATGTTGTCTTCTTGTTTCCATTTGTCTTTATTTTATATGACAGACTTGTCTGTTGTTTTTCAGTAGCTAAGTCATGTCCAACTCTTTGCAATCGCATAGATCATCGCATGTCAGGCTTCCCTGTTCTCCACTGTCTCCCAGAGTTTGGCCAAATTCACATTCATAATCTTGGCTGAGTTTTTCCCAACTTCTTTTAAACTGCAAATTGTGGAACTGAAGAAGGAAGGAAGGAAGGAAAAATATACTTAAACTTTTGCTCTCAGGTATATCTATGCAGTTTTCTTGGCAACAAAACAGCCATTGCCTCCTTCCAGGATACTTTCCAACTTTCGAAGCTTGCCTACAGTCTAGGAATTTCCAGGTGGTTTCCCATACAAAGGCAACCAGGCCTGATGCTACTTAGCTTCCAGGGTCAGACACGATCAGTCAGGTGCTGCCACCAGGCTGAGGCAAGTGTAGTAGTTACCATGAGAAATAAAATTCATCCAACCCACATAACCAGGGTGAAAAGGGAAAGGAATGTATTTGTGGCAGTAAAAGAATGGAAGCATCTTGCGTGTTTACATTTTATTGCTATCGCTAGTAGTGCCATGTCAAGAACAGTCTTCTCAGAGGGCACAGTCAGATTTGTAGAGTGACTGCATTTTTGTAGGCTCTCCTTAGTGCAGCCACCACAAGCAAGAAAGGGACACACTCAGTTAACTGTACACTTAAAACGCTTCTAAAGATGCCTTCTGAAAGTCACAGTCCGTCCTTAGATTGTTCAATTTTTGGAATTCTTCAGGAGTGAGAACAGACTCTGTTGTCAACAGAGTCCTGTTCACAGAAACTAGGCAGGAAAATGAAAGAAGGGTCTCTTTTGTTCGGGGATGTGGTGTCGGCTGCAAGAATGTGTGGGGAATGTGAAGTCTGCATATCATGGAGAAAGAGGGGCCTTTGTGTGAAAACACTGAAGCAGAATGTCAATCATATAAATAACTCTTACCTCATTTTTTATTCGAAGCATGGCCGTCATAATTTTCAAACCATATATCAATGAGCATGGATATTATAGATTTCCTGGAGTATATTGCTTTCAACCTCCCACCCTGCCGCCCCCCACCCCACCCCTCCCGGTCTGCCTGCTGCATTCAGTCAAACCCTCTACCATAAAAACAGAGACAGAAAGATTTGGGGCCTCTTTTAAGTGAGATCACTGGCTCCACTGACATGGAGGACTGATTGTGGTGCTTTTGGACCAATTCCTAAAGAGTACTACACGTGGAAAACATGACGTCAGAATTGAAAATCCATGTGGATTTTGCAGGAAGGAACTGGGAGGAAAGCAATTGGTTCATGCTGGCTCCAGCTTATTAAATTCTCTGGTAAAATTCATATGGATTTACAGTTTCAGGCAAATGTTCTTCTTCCCTGTGCATTCCACCACAAGATTAATTGCAAAATAATCACAGCCTTCTGTGGAAAAATATATCACATCAGAATTGGCTCCTCTTACTATCACCTTCAGTGGACTATGATCTTTCCTTCTATGCAAATCTTCATTTACTTCTTTTTCAGTGCTTATATAGAAGCTGATAAACTCAGGTTCTGGGATTTAGGGTGGGGTGGGGTGGAGGGGAAATCAATAGGATTGGGTTTGAGTGATGTATATCCCACTGGATTACTTAGTATGATGAGGCATGATGCAACCCCACCAAGCTTTGCTGGGAAATTCTTTGAAATCCTGAGCTTAAGGCAAGCAACAAGCCTGGAGAGAGAATATTTTAGCTAATAAATGCTTTTATTCCTCCAACAAGCAAGTTCTTGAAGGCTTGCCTTGCCAAGATGGGAATACCATACCTGCCAAGACAGGAATCAGAGTTGGCTTCTATTGCAGAACAGCATCCTACGTGTTGGTTTTATGAGGTGCTGTGTAAGAGAGATTGCCCTTTGAGATATAATATAATTGTTTTGCCTGGCAGTGATAGAAGGAGGTTGAGTGCTGAAATATCACCCACGCTGGAAAAGTTGTTAGCTATTATTTAATTAGATAATGCTATATGCTGCATCACTTTAAATATGTCCAATGGAGTGTGCCACAATGTTTAACTTCAAATGGGTACTGAAAAAAAAGAAGAAATCCCTGCAGATATGATTCTTCAAGAGAATATTGCAGGAATGTGCACATAGTTAGTTACAAGAAGCTACAAGGTGATCCAGTCCTATCCTTTGAGGTTTCCTGGGCTGTATTCATTGTCTTGAGATAAAGAATGCCTCTAAGTTGCAAGAACTAACTAGTAATATAAGATATAATGATAGCTGTCTTTGTCAAGTGGGTGGATGACATGAACAAAATGCACTGAAGAAAAAAAAGTGATCCAAATTAAATTTGATACTTCTGCATAGTTCAGACTATAAGTTGTCATCTTCCAAATTATTACTTTTCGGTCTACAGTATTCTGGCTCTAGAGTCAGTCGGAGCAGTGAAACCGTTGCCAAGAGCTCCACCACTGTCTCCAGAGAATAATCCAGAAGCCTTTAAAAAACAGACTTGGTGGCTGTAAGACTTTCCCCACTGCGGTGTTAAAATATTTGTTTGTTTGTTTGTTTAAACATTGTCATGGCTGCCCATCTTAAAAGAAACTCCTGGCAGATTATTTATTTATTTATTGTCTTTATTACTTTTTACAAATAACTCAAGGCAGAGAAGATATCAAACAGACTTTCCTGTTCCTATTTTCCCCACAACCATCTTGTGAGGTGAATTAGGCTCAAAAAGAGTACCTGGCCCAGGTCACACAGCTGATTTTCATGGCTAAGGTAGAACTAGAAGTCATTGTTTCCTGCTTTCTGGCCTGGTGCCTTAAGCATTAGCTCACCATCCTTGAATCAGTACAAAACAATATGGACACTAAATCTGTTACCCCATTCCCTATCCTATCCTGTCTGTATAGAATTAGAATTCTTTATTGGCCAAGTGTGATTGGACACACAAGGAATTTGTCTTGGTGCAAATGTTCTCAGTATACATAAAAGAAAATACATTCATCAAGAGTCAAGAATCATAAGGTACAACACTTAATAATAGCCATAGGGTGCAATAAGCAATCAGATCATACTAGAAAACAGTCGATATAAATCATAAGGATACAAGCGACAAAGTTACAGTCATACAGTCACAAGTGGGAGGGGATGGGTGATAAGGAATGATGAGAAGATTAATAGTAATAGTAGTGCAGACTTTGTAAATAGTTGGACAGTATTGAGGGAATTATTTGTTTAGCGGAGTGATGACATTTGGGGGAAAACTGTTCTTGTGTCTCTTTGTTCTGGTGTGCAGTGCTCTATAGCATCATTTTGAGGGTAGGAGTTGAAACAATTTATGTCCAGGATGTGAGAGTTTTATAAATATTTTCACAGCCCTCTTTTTGACTCGTGCAGTTTACATGTCCTCGATTAAAGGCAGGTTGGTAGTAATTGTTTTTTCTGCAGTCCTAATTATCCCCTGAAGTCTGTGTCTGTCCTGTTGGGTTGCAGAACCAAACCAGACAGTTATAGAGATGCATATGACAGACTCAATAATTCCTCTGTATCAACAGCTCCTTGGGCAGTTTGAGCTTTCTGAGATGGTGCAAAAAGAACATTCTTTGTTGTGCTTTTTTAATGACATTTTTGATGTTAGGTGTCCATTTTAGGTCATGTGATATAACAGAACCTAGAAATTTGAAGGTCTCTACTGTTGATATTGTGTTGTCTAGTATTGTAAGAGGCAGTAGTATGGGTGGGTTTCTTCTAAAGTCTACCACCATCTCTACGGTTTTGAGTGTGTTCAGTTCCAGATTGTTCTGGTTATACCACAAGGCAAGTTGTACAACCTCCTGTCTGTATGCGGATTCATTGTTTGTCTATAGCAATAGCACTCAGATGTATAACTGCTTTACAGTGCTTTACAGCCTTCTCTAAGCAATTTATAGAGTCAGCATATTGCCCCCAACAATTGGGTCCTTATTTTACCCACCTCAGAAGAATGGAAGACTGAAGTCAACTTTGACCTGGTGAGATTTGAATTGCCAAATTGCAGGCAGCTGGCAGGCAGCGGAAATAGCCTGCACTCTAACCACTCCACCATGGCTCTATTTCATGTTCTATTTCAGAACTCTGGCAGCTCCAGTGCCCCCCAAAACACTTAGTACATCATGGGGACCCAGCACAAGTATAAAAAAGCTAAACAGATCTGAAAGCAGAATATTTTGGTAGGCCCTCTCTTCATATTCAAACCATATATTTATCAAATCATATCCGTATTTGCCACATCACAAGTATTGTAGTCTAGCATGTAGTGCAAGAACTAGAATTTGTCCATGGACCCATGTGCAGGTGGCATTCACTCAATATTCAATCAATTGGGTTTTTTTTCCTTATTCCTATTCAAAGGCATGATATCCACATTGGATATTATCTATAATGCCAAAAAGAAAACTCAGCAGTTTCCAAATGCCGCTATCAGTATTATTGACTCCTGTTCTGGCAGTGCCTTGACCCATGCTGCAGGGACTGACTATGTGCTGTAATAAACGTTTACAGAGAAAGGGCTTAGCAGACAACCATTTCAGCATAATAGGGAATTCTCCTTCAAGCTCCTTCAACATTCCATTCATATTCATCTTCCTTATCTTCTCTGTCAGATTGCAAGAAATAGTTTGGAAAACAAGATCTGAAAAGGTGTCAACCCTGTGTTCAAATGTGGACTGCCTATTCCTCCAATCCATAGAATTTCCATATTTAGTGCACATCATGCAAGTGATTGCTGAATAAGTTGTTCTGTTTGGAAGACAATCCTATTCAGACTTCAGGATTATCCTGGACTTTGTTCCTTTTTGCATATGAAATTTCATATAATTGCACATGTATTAATCCAGATTGGCCTGAAGAGATAGTGCAAATGAACAAGTTTGAACTATTTTGAATATGCTCTTTTGGCAGAGATTTTAATTTCCGTAGCAAGGGGAAAGCATACCTTGTAATGTTTAAACAGAAGTTGCTTTTTTCAAGACCACTAATAGGTCTGCATAGTTCCATGCCCACAAGTTGAGTTATTCGGTGATGTCTCAGGTCTGTGAGGAACTGACTTGTTAGAGGAGCAAGCAGGAAGTTGATCCTAGTAAGACAGAAAGAGTTGTGTTTAAATAGTCACCAGGTTAATGTACTAACATAAATTTAGTTTCTGAAAATGTTTGGCAACCGTTGCCTTTTTATTAAAGAGAGCCATTGTCCGCTATTAACTTGCCTTTAATTCATGTAATGGAAGTAACCTAATATCCCTTCATGGGTAACAAAGCTAACAGTTAACTGGTACAGCTAAGGTTAATTTCAACCTGCCTTACTCATAGGTTGCAGAGGAGATGTCTTGATTTCCTATTGCTATGGTGTTTATTTACTTGTTTGTTTCCTTGTTTGTTTATATGTCTTCAATTTGCATGGCTGTCAACTTATTGCTAAGAAACAAAGACAGTTTGTCATTTATCTAGGAGAAAGGGAAAACAAACAAATTCTACAAATTAAGGCCCTGTCACACTGCCCAACGGATGCAAAACGGACACGACGGGCGAGAAGAAGGTTCCATCCGTTGTTATCCACTCTCAGAAGGGGCAAAAATTTGCATAACTGGAGCAGATAACATGGACGCGGGGAGGACACAGGGCGGATGGAAAGCAGATGCAGAACGGAAGCCCAGCGGATGGAAGCGGATGGGAGCGGATGGCACATCCGCTAGGCTTCCGGGGCACCTCAGCAAAGCGTGATGCGGAACGGATACAGCGGAAGCACAGTGGATGCAACAACGGAATGAAGCAGATGCACAGCGATGCACAGCGGAAGCCTAGCAGATGCCGAGCGTTAATTGCGTATGGGGAGGATGCATTGCGTCAGCCCCGCGATATACGGAAGCAGCTCGGAAGCAGGTCACCATTCAGAGGAAAGACCTGCTTCCAGGACACATCGACTGCCTTGCCTGTCCTGCCTGCATGTCTCCCTGCAAGCCTGCTGCCAGCCTTGCTGCCAGCCTCCCGCCAGCCTTGCTGTCTGCCTGCCTGCCAGCCTTGGTGCCTGCCTGCCTGCCAGCCTTGGTTCCTGCCTGCCTGCCAGCCTTGGTTCATGCCTGCCTGCCAGGCCTTGGTGGCTGCCTGCCTGCCAGCCTTTGCCAGCCTTCCTGCAAGCCTTGGTGCCAGCCTTGGTGCCTGCTGCCTGCCAGCCTTGGTGCCAGCCTTCCTGCTAGCCTTGGTGCCAGCCTTCCTGCAAACCTTGGTGCCGCCTGCCTGCCAGCCTGCCTGCCAGCCTGCCTTGCCAGCCTTGGTTCCTGCCACCCTCCCTGCCAGCCCTGGTTCCTGCCAGCCTCCCTGCCAGCCAGCAACCCCACAAAACCATGCAGAAGCACAGGCAAGCTCTCAGCCATCTGCTGCAGCCCTTGCAAGAGGGACAAGGCTAACCATCCCGCCCCCTGGCCCTGCACATCTGGTTCCTGCTTGGGGGCTATTGCAGCACGGCTCGCATCTTCTGGGGCTGGGGCTTCTGCTGCTTCTGCTTCTTGAGGAGTCTGATGGTACAAGCGACGTCCAGCACCAGCCACCTGCAGCAGCACCTGGACCCTTCACCCCTGAGACTGAAGCAACCAAGAGGATGCCAGATACTCATTTTGATTCAATGCACTTGCTTTCGTTTCTTATTTTTTAATTAAAAGCTTTGGTGAAACTTTTAAGAAATGGTTTAGAGCCTTTGCATGCTTGTGGGACGGGTTGAAGAGATAGCAGTGGTATTGGCAGGGAATACCTTGGGTATGGGTAATAGCAGTGGGATATGAAACCTCCCAGTGCAAGGCATAGTGGGACTGTTATGTCCACCTCCCAGACTGCCACACTTATGCGCCCTTTATTATCAATAACAATGTAAGCACTGATCCACACATTTGAACATAAACACAACTCTTTATTAAATGTCCTGTTCATTGTAGGCCCACCCAACATACATGGCCCAATCTCATCAGTGGCGATGAGACACACTGAAGGAAGCATCCATTAAGCATCTACCATCCTGTCTTGCCACTCCACTGCTCCAGCTGGGAGTTGCCACCAGTGTTTCGGGGAGGTTGCGGCTGCTTCTTCCCTTCACATGAGGCTCTGTTGGCTTGCCACACATCCTCATGTGTCTATCAGGTTTCGCCTTGCCTCCATTCCCCAGGCTCCATGTCCCCATTGCCTTGTTGAGGTCCATGAGCCTGTTCTGCAAGAGACTGGGTAGCGGGTGCGCATGAGATTGTGCAGGATGCAGCAAGCTTCCATGATCCTCCTGCACGGTCTCTGGGGCGATGCCTGCATGGTGGTGAGAAATACCTGAAACCTGTTGGCTAGGAATGCCAAAGGCGTCCTCCACCACCCGCCTTGCCCTGGACAGCCATGTAGTTGAAGATCCTCTCTTCACGGGTGAGGAGTCTGGAAGTGTAGGCTTCTTGAGGTAGGTTCTGAGGAAGAAGCGTTCATCCCCACACTGAAGTAGGACACATCTTGCGTGTCGTTGGGCAGGGGTCTGGATCTGGAAAGCCCACGATGAGGTTGGGTTCCAGCCCCTCCTTGAGGTCACTGGCGTTGATAACCTGGGCATCTGAACATGAGCCGCTGCCTGAAGCATCGATGTACATGAACTTGTAGTGCAGCATCGACCATGGCACAGAGGACGATGCTGAATAAGCCCTTGTAGTTGAAATAAGTGAGCCTGACTTGGGTGGTGCTTTGCAGGCCACGTGCTTCCCATCTATCGTTCCCAATGGAATGGGGGAAAGTTCCCCCTCTCGTACCACTGCTCTGCACTCTCCCCATCCTTCACAGTGGAGGAGCACTGGAGGAGCCTCCTGCAGGTATTCTTCGATGATGGCCTGCACCACTTCCTCCGACCACAATGCTGATTGGTGTTGTGTGGCACCCTCCAGCCATACTGCATGCTCCTGTAGTGGTCCTGAGCCAGGTGGCGCAGAGTGAGTGCCACCTTGAGCCCAGGGTCCAGGCTGGGCTGGAATTGGAGTTTGCCTTGGTCAACCTGGGTGTCAGGCGCTGCACAACTTCGTCAAACATGGCTGGAGGCATCCTCATGAAGTTCTGGAATGCCGAGTGTCTTCGTTTCTGAGCTCCACCATCAGCTTGTTGTACAGCACCATACTCTGCTCTTCTGGCGAATCCATCTTCGGACCCAGACGCTTCTTGGCCGCCTCCTTTTCTTACCGTAGTAGAGATTCACAGAGCCTGTAGATGGCTTTGCACTGTTGCAGAAGGATGGTGGCTGCCAAAAGGACTGTGTTACGATCCATGATTGACATGACTGGATGCTGATTGGAAGAGGAAAAGTCAGATGAAGGCTGCAGAGGTCTGCACAAGCTGGGCTGCTGTCTGAAAGTGAGATGCAGATGAATTGCTCCCCCTTTTTATAGGCAGTATAGGTGTCCCTTTGCATCCTCTAGGCATCCTCTATGCATCCTGTAGACATCCTTAATATCCGAGATAGGTTCCCCTCTGCGAACGTTTTTTTCCATTTTAAACGCTTTGCTTGGCATCTGTTCTGCATCCGTTCTGCGTCCATTCCGCTTCCTCCCTGCATCCGAGCAGATGTGAGTTGCGCGGGATGCGCAGCAGATATAGCGGATGCGTAACGGATGCAGAACGGTGTATGCTACGGAGTGCGTAACGGAACGAATTGGATACATTTTCCCGCCAAAAGTTTTGGGCAGCTCAAAACTTTCTGAGCGGATGAAACGTCAATAGACGGATGCTGGACGGATAGAGAGAAGAAAAACAGAGGCAGTGAGTACAATCGCGCTTTACAACGCCAACGGATGGCAAGCTTTTTTGTCTGTTTTACATCCTCTTTGCATCCATTGGTGCAGTGTGACAGGGGCTTTATATTCATTAGTTTCGTTTTCTAGACTACTCTTCAAACACAGTAAACCTCAAGATCTACAAAGAACAAAAGCAGTTCGGAGATCAAATCCTGTCTATTGTTTATGTTGAAATCAGCAGTATGTATGCATTCATCTGGTCTTACTTATGATTCACATAGATACCTAAAATCTGAGCAGTTGCTGTGAAGAGATCTTGTGAAGCAATCAAGCTATCTTTCTTCCTTGAGAAACTGTAGACAGAACATGGTGTTCTATTTGGTGGTAAAGTAAGGCCAAAGTGTGGGAAGAAAGGTGAAACTAAAGATACTGTGAAAGCAAAAAAATGAACTGTCCATAAGCTCAATAGAGATTTGTACTGTACTTTTTAAAAAACAAGGTAATCTTTGTTGTACACTTTTCTGAGTCCACAATGGCACATATTAAAATGAAATATATATATACACATACGTATATGTATACATATGGTCCATTTTGAATACATAGTGGAACAAAGAATCTTGAGAGTTTACAAGGCTGATATTGTATGGTACAAAGCTATTGCAGAATATAGAGGGTCTGTTAAGGGCCCTGTGAAGCCATATTTAAGTCTAAGTGCTATTGCTTTGGATATTCTTCTATAAATACCACATATGAATATGAAAATGAAATGGAAGTCTGAGAAATGTTTAAGCAATTGAATCTTTACTAATTAAAGAGCTTTTAAAAGAGCCCAGCAATAACAAATGGTAAGTACACTGAGCAGATACACTAGCACTTAGTTCACACATCAAGCCAATTCATGGTTTGTTTATCCATGATTTGTTTAATAATTCACAAATACTAGATTCATACATTATGCTAAGATATAAAGCATGCTTTATTGATTGTAGTGACTGGATTAACATAACATGCTGAGCAATGATGGGATTCAAAAATTTTTACTAACGGCTCTGTGGGCATGGCTTGGTGGGCATGGCATGGCTTGGTGGGCATGGCAGGGGAAGGATACTGTAAAATCTCCATTCCCACCCCACTTCAGGGGAAGGATACTTCAAANCCCCCCCACTAACCTGCTTTCCAGCTCTGTTCTCCTGTGCAGGGCAACAAAAGGAGACCCAGCCAATCAGCTGGGACTCGTGAGGCAGAGAATAGATGGGGCAGGGCCAATCAGAGGTGGTATTTGCCAGTTCTCCAAACTACTCAAAATTTCCGCTGCCGGTTCTCCAGAACTGGTCAGTACCTGCTGAATACCACCCGTGATGCTGAGTAAAAAACAAAACAAAACCCATCAATTGGTTTAGCGTATAATAGCATGTGTAAAGGTTTTTGATTTGTGACTGTTATCTAAAATTGGTACACTGAAATGTGTCATCTAGTCTAACTACTGTGGGCAAAGCTTAGCTCTCCATGGGTTTGGTCCAATGTGACAGCTCTGCAGAATCATGTATAAATGAAGTACAGATAATCCTCACTTAATATCTCCTTGTTCAGTCAAAGTTATGACAGCACTGAACAGGAGGAACTTACAACAGGTCATCATAGTTGTTACTGTCAAAGCATCTCCATGGTTACATAATCATGATTTGAGCACTTGCCAACTGGCTTGCAATTACAGTGTAACAGTCGGCATCCCAGTCTTTTGAGCATCATTTACGACGGTTACTGACAGTATCCAAAGAGCAATGGGAACCCAGCAGGAAGTTATAGAGATGACAGAACCATGGGATAGGAAGATTCATCTAACAAAGGCAAGTGGGATTAGCATTAGCAATAGCACTTATATACTGCTTTACAATGCTTTTCAGCCCTCTCTAAGCGGTTTACAGAGTCAGCTTATTGCCCCCAACAATTTGGCTCCTCATTTTATTCACCTCAGAAGGATGGAAGGCTGAGTCAGCCTTGAGCCTGGTAAGATTTGATCTGCCAAATTGCAGGCAGCTGGTTGCAGCATAAGTAGCTTGCAGTACTGCACTCTAACCCCTGCACCACCGAGGCTCCTATAGCCAGAACTGTAAGTTGGTCCAGTTATGTGATATTATTCCTGATGACCACATCTCTTAGCAAGAGAACTACTATTTGTAAATGAGGGCTACATATATCTCTTCACAGGATAGATAAATTGGGACCCATGAAGACCCATGTTTTCCTAAATCAGTCTGGTTCATCAAAACATTTTTTTTTGGAAAGTCACATTTGACTAAATAGCTACCATTTATGGGATTATATCGGAGGTGGTATTCAGCAGGTTCTGACCAGTTCTAGAGAACTGGTAGCGGAAATTTTGAATGATTCGGAGAACCAGCAAATACCACTTCTGACTGGAGATTTTACAGTATCCTGCCACTGCCACGCCCACCAAACCACGCCCACAGAATCAGTAGTAAAAAAATTTGAATCCCACCACTGGATAATATGGTAAATGTTAATTTACTGAATAGTTTTCTTTTCTTCAATGCTGTCATCATTTTTCTCTCCAAAAAAATATCATTTATGGTATTTCTATATTGTCTATAGCCTGTTGAAAAGTGATTTTAATGGAGGAAGAAGAAAAGACCTTCAGCTAACTTTATGCTATTTTTAAAAAAAATACATTTTATTCTATTGTATTGTTTTCATGATGCTCAGGTAGTACCCTACCTGCTGGGAAGACTTGGCCTATTGAATTGTCATTTTTTAAAAAACACGTCATGTACCATGTCTAACTTTATAGAAAACTATATGTCAGATCCCATATCATGCAAGGAAAATTAAACCACCCTGCTCCCATAGCAGTCTGAAAAGAGAAACAAGCTAATCACTGTTTAGCCCAATTAATGTGGACAGTGGCTATGCTTTCCACCAATCTTGTTCAACAGGAAGAAGTCCTAAACAACTACGTTCAACAATCAAGAGAGGACCTTGATAACATGTTTCTACCCTTCAGCAAAGAATGATGATATTACCACTCATACAGATAAAGTTAGCACCTAGAAAGTTAACTGGAGGCAGTATGTGAAACAAGAGATTTTCAGTTTCAAATAATCTTGTTAGGTATACGTTCACTCAATAAAGATTTGTCTTTTTTAAAAGGATACATGCACACATTTCTCTCTCTCTACCCAGCCACCCACCCCCACTTTCTATCACATACCTTGGTCATATTTTGGTCACTGGTCATTGAAAATTCTCTCTCTCTCTCTCCCTTCCTCTCCCTCTCCCTCTCTCTCTTATAAATATTTACCATTTTTTCCCCATACTTAACAGATATGTAAATATTTCATTTAAATGGAAACACAATTCTATTTAAATTAAATATTGGATTTACTTTTCCCACCTTGTACTTGTACCTCTGAATGCTATGAAGTTTCACTTTTGATTCTAAGCAGTTTCATTTTCTGAGTGCCATAGCCTTGTGCAATATTTGCATTCCAGGCACTGTAGGAGAATGTTGAAACCATAACTTCAAAGCTATTTGTTAAAGAATTTGTTTTATCAGTCATTCAGGTTCTTCATGTTAGGTTAAAACAACAAAGAAAAGGTGCCCTTTACCTAGTTTAATGCCTCACTGTTCTTCCCCCCTGAAACCTTCTGAAAAAAAACCTTCCCCCGTGAAACCCAGCAGTTAGGAGATCCTAGAGTAAGGATTAGGATAAGGAGCAAGCCACTCTACTTGTACCATGAATTTTAGAAGCTTGACTTACCAAAATGCCTCCAGGTAGTTTCCTGTTTTGGTTTTTTAAGTTTTTGAGGGGAGGTTGCCATGCCAGAGAATTTCTTGGCCTGTAATTCAGGAGAATGGCCACAATCTCCTTCTATTGACTGGTATGTTCCTCAAACTTGCTCCATAGTATTTTTCAACCTACTTTAAAGCTCAAGGCTAACTGACAGATTCCTCAATCAATTGGCTGGGAAAAATAGGATGTCACAGCTATGTATAAAAATGCATAGAAATTGTGGAGTTTGAATTAGCTTATTCTGATTCCCTGGCTGGATGTTTTTTTTTAAGTTTTACTGTTTTTTTAAGACAAACATAAACAAACACAACATAAAAACATCAAACCATCTTCCATATATGTACACACAGTGTGTTGGTTGGTTTACAAATTGTTTTGTGCTTCCACTTTTTAGTTTTCAATTAGAATTGCATTGTATATGTTCTCATACTGTCAATCAAATATTCCTAAAGGCCCTGTCACACTGCCCAACGGATGCAAAACGTTTGTAAAAAGGAAACAGCGGACGAGAAAAATGTTCCTTGTTATCCGCTCTCAAAAGGGGCAAAAATTTGCATAACCAGAGCGGATAACACGGAAAGGAACGGACGGGGGGAGGACGCAGAGCGGATGGAAAACGGATGCAGAGCGGAAGCCTAGTGGATAGAAAGCGGATGGGAGCAGATGGCACATCCGCTAGGCTTCCGGGGGACCTCAGCAAAGCGGACGCGCGAACGGATACAGCGGATGCAGAGCAGATGCTGAGCGGATGAAGCGGATGAACAGCGGATGAAGCGGATGCAGAGCGGAAGCCTAGCAGATGCACAGCGGAAGCCTAGCGGATGCAGAGCGTTCACTGCGCATGCGGGGGGGATTTATTGCGTCAGCCCGTGGATATAAAGGGAAGCAGCTCGGAAGCAGGTCACCATTCAGAAGAAAGACCTGCATCCAGACACATTGAGTGCCTTGCCAGCCTGCCCTGCCTACCAGCCTTGCTGCCAGCCTTGCTGCCTGTTTTGCTACCTGCCACCCTGCCAGCCTCCCTGCCAGCCTTGCTGTCTGCCTGCCTGCCAGCCTCCCTGCCAGCCTTGC
>BHFT01005129.1:0-57377 GCA_004320025.1 Laticauda laticaudata
TTTCACCTTTTAAGTTGCATTACTGAAATAAATGAACTTTTGCATGATATTCTAATTTTTCGAGTTTCACCTGTATGGCTTGTATGAAAAAACATTAGAAAATACATCCCCTAACAGATTGTATTGAAAGATTACATCAATAAAGATAATGTTGAAGTTGTTTTGAACAGTATAAAAAGATCTCATCATAGATTTTGTTGGTGCATGGCTGAAAGGTGAAGTAACAAAAGTTTGGATGAAGGAAAATGTAGCAATGGGAGTGAATCTTGAAGGTGAAAGAAATATGTATGCACTTTGAAAGACTGTAATCAGAGAAAGCAAGTAATTTTCAATTAAGTGGATAAAAGTGGACAAGATACTGCCTGGTAAATGAATGGAATTAATAATAAAAGTGATGGAATGATTTCAGTTGAAAGTCAAGTGAGGAAATGGGAGCATATTGTAAGTATTTTGCAGATTTGCAAAGGGGAGGCTAGTGAAATACTTAAAAGTAGAAATGAAATAAATGCTAGTGTTAGTCTCATGGGAAAAAGAACTTATCTCCCCAGGTTGATATTGGAAGCCTCCTGTTTTAACATTGATAAAATGTCTGGTCTCAGCAGCACAAATTTTCAGCTTCAATCCTTACTAAACAAAAAACAAAAAAGGGCTTTAATTTCATTGACTTATTTTTGCTTACTCTGTTTCTGTATTTTGCACAATATTGCTTACCTTGAAAGGGAAATTGTGGTTTGTGGGTGCAAACTTCGTTGATTATCAGCATGATTTCTATAAGAAATAAGTTCACTGAAAACTCTTGACAAGTTATAATTCTAATGCAGATACTATAGGTTTACTGATTCACACAACTTTAAAATCAATCAACACATCAAAACTTCTAGCTTATCTGCTGGCTGATGCTGAGAACTCCCCTGCTCAAACTGCAATTGATTGTCTCAAGAGGAAAAGCAGGTTGCCAAAATCTTAATTTTAAAGGCTTCCAGATTTGTACTGCAAAGGTTGATGGTGAGTATTATAGAAAATCACATGAATTTGAAAACATGAAAATCACATGAGTATTATAGAAATTGCATATATTCAAGCAATCTGAATCTGATAATTTTATCTTAATTGTCTAATCTTAGAAGTAAAGAAGTTATTTTTGTCTTCCAGGTCCAAGTTTGCAGAGTGACAAAGAAAATGCTGGGCATGTATTTTAACATTAATAAAGATTCAATTTTGGAAGGAGGGCAATGGAAGGAAGGAAGGAAGGAAGGAANAGGAAGGAAGGAAGGAAGGAAGGAAGGAAGGAAGGAAGGAAGGCAGGAAGGAAGGAAGGAAGGAAGGAAGGATAGTTGTGATATCCAGTTTGATTTGGACTTCTTGCATAGTGGACATATGTAACACCTGCAAATTTTACTTTCCAGGCTGAATGGTTTAAACCTAATAAAGTTATGGGCAATGACTTTATCACAGAAGAAGTTATTGCATTAACCTAAAGTGGCAGACATCTGTGCTAGTCTCTCTTTTTACTTAACGAAATATCAGCCTGGATGGCTGGTAGACCAGATTGTATCTTGAGACAGCTTTTCAGGGGAAGATGACAGACTGAAGACAGCTTCATGGAAAAGTAGACTCAATTTTGCATATTTTCTAAGAATCCAGTTAACAGAAAATCAGAGTTGGAAGGGACCTTATTGGTCATCTAGTCCAACCTTCCACCCAAGTGTCACCATTTCTGACAAATGGCAGCCCAATCTCTTCTTGAAGGTCTCGGGTTAGTAGGTCTGCTTCTATGATTCTCTCTGGACAAAAGACAGAAACATGAGATCACCCAAGCTGTTTCTCCTTATGGTTTCCCCTTACAAAGAAACTGCAAGACGATAGTTTTTGAAGAAGGAAAAATTGGGAGAGAGTGGAATTTGCCATAATTGTTCCAGTCACACAAAAAAAATTTAAAGGACAGTAAGTTTATTCACTTAAGACTAGGTCACATCGGCCGACGGATGCAAAACGTATGTAAAAAGGACACAGCAGATGAGCAAATTTTCCATCCATTGCTATCCGCTCTCAAAAGTGCCCCAAATTTGCATAAAGAGAACGGACAACAACGGAAAGGAACGGATGTGGGGAGGACGTAAGTGAGTTAAGTAGTGATGTTAAGCGGATGCTCAACGGAAAGCCTAGCGGATGGAAGCGGATGGAAGTGGATGACAAACATCTGCAGGGCTTCCGTGGGAGAACAGCGAAGTGGACGCGCAGCGGAAGGAGGCGGATGCATAGCAGATGCCTAGCGGATGACGCGGATGCAATCACGGACACCTAGCGCGGATGTCTAAGGATAACCTAGCTGGATGCAAAGCATTCACTGTGCATGTGGGGAGGATGCATTTGCGTCAGCCCCGCAGGATATAAGGAAAGCAGCTCGCGCAAGCAGGTCACCATTCAGAGGAAAGACCTGCTGCAAGACAATCTTTAGCATACAAACAATGGGAAGAAGAGGAAGCCTGTGCCTACTCTGCGAGCCCTGGCAAGAAGGACAGGACCACCATCCATCCCCTGCGCACTGACTCTGCTTCTGCTGGGTCTTTCTGCTGCTGGTCTGCTTGGTGCTGCTCTTTGCGCTGTAGTGCTCTGTTTGGTGCTGGTGGCTTCTGCTTGTGCTGGTCTCCTGCTGGTGCTGCTTGCTGGTGCTGCCTGGTGCTGGTGCTTCTGCTGGTGCTGACTCTGCTGGTGCTGCTGCTGGTCCGTCTGGTGCTTCTTGCTTCGCCTGCTTGTGGCTACTGCTGGTGCTGCTGCTGCTGGTGCGTGCTGGTGCTTCTGTGGTGCTGACTCTGCTGTTGCTGGCTGCTGTGTGCTAACTGCTGCGGTGCTTGTGCTGTACTCTGGTGGTGGTGTGGTGGACCAGCCCCTAGACCTCAAAACCCTGCTGATGAGGGCCAGAAGCCCTGCCAGAGGGAGGAAGAGAATCACGAAAAAGGGAGAGGAGGAGACAGTACTCCATTGCAGAGGAACATGTGCGGAGGAGGTGCTCGAATGGCTAAGGAAAACGAGTAGCTCTGGAGGAAGGGACACAGGCTCTATCGAGACACCAAAGCGAAGCAGGCGGCTTTGGAGAGAGAAGCAGAGAGCCTGGGCTACACTTCCTCCTGGGGTGGTGGAAGCACATGCACAACCTGGTACGGGAAGCTGGCACCTCAAGAAGTCTGGCCAGGCTGCGGTCAAGCTGATGGACCGGGAGACCTATGTGATGGCCCACGTGCAGCTTCTTGGAGGGTGAGATCTGCCAACGAGGAGCAGCCCCTCTGTACAACCCTCTCTCTCAGGCAGCCCACAGACAGCCAGTCCTCTTCTGGACAAGAGTCAGCTCCTGTGTCCCAGGCAGGTATCTTTGGAGCGTCCATGATGGAGCACCCCCTGACAACTGCCGGAGCACATGGAGGATCCCTGACGCAGATGGAGCAAGAAGAGGCTGCGGCACCAGAGACCAACCCACCCCCAACCCCAGCTCCCACCTCCACAGAAAGCAGGCAGAGAGCCAGACCGGAGGGACAGAGCCACACTGTCATCTTGGAGATCAGGGCCACCATCAAGAGCAGTGTAGATCTCCTCTCTCAGCTGGTACACTTCGAGATTCCATCCTCTAACAGAAAGCCCTTCCTCACCTACGAGAACCAGACCCTCATGGAAATGCCCGAAGCCAGTACCAGGTGATCAAGGAGAGGATCACAGGTCTTCTGCACAGCTCCAAGCCCAGCTGAACCTGCTCCCACCCAGTCCAGGTCTGCTTCTCCACCCCAGGCGATGTCACAGCCCCTTCAAGGCTTTCCACAGCCCGCTCACCTAACAAAGGCTATGGCTACCAGGACTTCCAGCAGCACAGGCAGCGCCTTCCAGGTTCCTCACCAGCCACAGATGCCACTGACGCCACAGATGCCACCGATGCCACAGATGCCGGATGCCTCACCTCACTCAGCTGCAGACCAGACAGCCCACTATACTCCTTCCTCCACCCCACAGCCAAGCCCAACCTCAGAACATCTGTCATTGGTGTTGAGACTGATATCCCATGTCGTGGAGGAAGGGGCTCTCAAATCACAGGGCTGAGCAGCTGTCTGAGAGCTCTCCTCACACACCCTGCCGTCCTTGGTTGTCCTCTCAGAGGCAGGCACCCAGTGGCACTTTCAGACCAGCACCCAGCAGCAGCCACCTCCACAGCCCCTGGACCCTTCACCCTGAGACTATGGGCACAGCCTCAGAGTGACTGAGAAGAGGGCCAGAGACTGGGTTGTTACCTGTTGGCTTTATCTTTGCTTGGGACACTTTTCTTGGTTCATTTGCTTTTTTAAATAAAGTCCTAACAGTTTGTTATTAACAAAGGTTATTTTTGCTTCACACACTTGGTTCAGTTTCTTTTACTTAATAAAGTCTTGGTGGAAACTTTAGAAATGGTTTAAGCCTTTGCATGCTTGTGGGATGGGTAAGGATAGCTGTGGATGGGTAAGGATAGGTGTGGGATGGATAGCTGTGGATGGGTAAGGATAACAGTGGGATGGATAGCTATGGGATGGGTAAGGATAGCAGTGGGATGGCAAGGATACCTGTGGGATGGGTAATAAGCTGTGGGATAGCTGTGGGATGGGTAATAGCTTGGGATATATAAGCCTCCAGTGCAAGCATAGTGGGACTGTATGGGGTCCACCCTCCAGGTGCCACACCTATGGCCCTTTATTATCATAACAATTTAATCATTCATCACACATTTCAACATAACACACTCTTTATTAAATGTCCTGTTCAATTGTAGGGCCACCCACAACATTGGCACAATCTCATCAGTGTTATGGGACAGGCTCAAGGAAGCATCCATTAATCATCTATCATCCTGTCTTGCACTCCACTGCTCCAGCTGGGGAGTTGCACCAGTGTCTCAGGAGGTTGTGCTGCTTCTTCCCTTCACGTGAAGCTCTGTTGGGGCCTTGCACATCCCAATGTCCATCATATCGGTTATGTCAGCTTCGTGTCCTTGCTCCATTTCCCACAGGCTCCATGTCCCCATTCCTTGTTGATGGTCCACGAGCCTGTTCTGCAACACGGGTAACGGGTGTGCATGAGATTGTTCAGGATGCAGCAAGCTTCCATGATGTTCCTCATGGTCTCTGCGGCGATGCTGCATGGTGGTGAGAAGTACCTGGAACCTGTTGGCCAGGGTGCCAAGGTGTTCTCCACCACCCACCTTGCTTGGACAGCCTGTAGTTGAAGATCCTCTCTTCACAGGTGAGGCATCTGGAAGTGTAGGGCTTCATGAGGTAGGTTCTGAGGGAGAAGGCGTCATCCCCCATGATGAAGTAGGGCACATCTTGTGTTGTTGTTGGGCAGGGGGTCTGCATCTGGAAAACTCATGATGAGGTTGCGTTCCAGCCCTCCTTGAGGTGACTGGCATTGTATACTGGGCATCTGAAGCTGACCCGTTGCCTGAAGCATCGATGTACATGAACTTGTAGCCAGCATCAATCATGGC
Organism: Laticauda laticaudata; assembly: GCA_004320025.1. Lineage (NCBI taxonomy): Eukaryota > Metazoa > Chordata > Lepidosauria > Squamata > Elapidae > Laticauda > Laticauda laticaudata. The sequence goes on from BHFT01005129.1 coordinate 5,501, forward strand.
AAAGAGGATGATGCTGAAGAAGCCCTTGTCGTTGTGATAATTGGATCCTGAGTTGACTTGAGCTTTGCAGGCCACGTGCTTCCATCTATGGCTCCAACGGTGTGGGGTAAGTTCCACTTCTGATACCACTGTTCTGCTGCAACTTTCCTCCAGCCCTCTTCAGTGGTGGGACACTGGAGGAGCTCCTCCAGGTATTCTTCGACAATGCCCTTCTGCACCATTCTCTGACCACAATGCTGATGGTGTTGTGTGGCACCCTCCAGCTGTACTGCATTTTACTGTACGTGGTCCCAGAGGCCAGGTGGAGCAGAGTCAGTGCCACCTTGAGCCCAGGGTCCAGCCCAGGGTCCAGAAGTTGGTGTTTGCCTTGGTCAACCTGGGTCTCAGCCGCTCCACAACTTCCTCAAACATGGCTGGTGGCATCCTCATGAAGTTCTGGAATGGACGAGTGTCTTCGTTCCTCAGCTCCACCATCAGCTTGTCATACAGTCCGTACTTGGCTCTTCTCGCGATCCATCTTTGGACCCAGACACTTCTTGGACGTCTCCTTTTCCTTGCATAGAACAGGTGAAGAGAGCTTGAACAGGGTTTGGTTCTGGTGTTGAATGATGGGGGCTACCAAAAGGAGTGTGCGACGATCCATGGTGGAGATGACTGGAGACTATGTGGAAGAACAAGAGCAAGGTGAAGGCTGAAGAGAATCTGCACAGCAGGGCTTCTGGACTGAAAGTAGAGATCCAGGTGATTTCCTCCCTTTTATCGGAAATATTGGTTTTCCACTAGGTGTCCTTCTGCATCCCTCTAATATCCTCCCAGACATCCTAAATATCCGAGATACATCCTACTATACAAACAACTTTTTTTCCATTTTTAATGCTTTATATGTGAGCTGCATCCGCTTTCATCCTTTCTATTTCCGTGCTACCAACGCTGCGCGACGTTCCGCATCCGTTTCGCTTCCTCCCTCTTTCTGTTTTCCGCTGGAGCAGATGCGAGTTGCGCGGATGTGCAGTGGATGCCGAGTGGATACAGCGCCGTGTAACGGATGACAACAGATGTAGAATGTTTGTTCCCCGTATGTGTAGCGGATTAGAAAACACCGAAAGCATGCTGGAAAAGTTTTTCCGCTAGGCTGCGCTCAAAACTTTTTGAGCGGATGAAATCTCAGTAGATGTGAATGCTGGATGGATTAGAACATATGAATCAACGCATGCAGTGAGTACGAACGGATGCATCGCATTAATCCCAACGGAGATTGGCATAGCGTTGATTTTCAACTTCGTTTTTACATCGCTCACCTTTCAACGGATGGCAAGCGTTTTTCTCCGTTTTACATCCTCTTTCCATCCGTTGGTGCAGTGTGACATGGGCTTTACCTTGCTAATAAACATGGAAATTGTCTATTAAATCCTTCATAACAGTTAGACTTTTATGTGAGATCAGGGGAGTGTCAAAGCTGGAAATACCAGTGAAATATCTTCAATTCCTAATATAAGAACATGGAGATCTGGTTTTATAATCCTTAAGAACTTTAAAAAAAACAAAACAAGGTTTTGGCTATAGAAAGTTAAGGGCTCAGAAAATGTTGAAATGTTGAATTTTGAATATTAAGAGTTTGAAATTATTTTTTAAAAATAAATATATGTTTATGAAAATGAAAAATTTTTCATTTTGGAGATATAACAAGGAAAACAATTCATTATGGCACTCAGACAATCTGAGTAACTCCACCAAGGTCTGAGTCAGGAATTTGATTCAATTATGTCAGCTATGTTTTGTCTTCTTGAGAACAAAGAAGACAAAACAGAACAAAGAAGATGTTACAGAACAAGATATGCAGCAATATCTACCTGGGAAAAATATGAACAAGATTCTGAATAAGAATTTGTCATTAGATATAAAGAACAAATTGGATAAGGGGAAAAATTATGAGGGAGATAAAAATGATAATCCCAACTGGAAATTTTTTTTTTTGCTGGATTCAGAAAAGAGACTGATTGAAGTACTGAAAAAATTTCAAAACACATTAATAAATATCTGAATAGATAACAGAAAAACAATGTTCAGTGTAGAGGAAACAAAGATACAAAATCAGTTTATTTGACAGGGATAAATGGATATGATGTTAGTTTAGGTAGCTGTTTTTGGATTTAGTGACACTTTAACTGAAAAAATGTAATATATTGGATTTGCTGCCATTATTAACTTTATAGTAATTAAACTGGCTTTGCATTTAGCTATCTTTTTATTCAAAGCAAGGAATTGATTATTTTTTTATCTTTAAAAGAGAAACTGTTTTTCTTAGTTGTGCTAAATTTTAGTATTTTATTTACTATATATTAAAATATTAGAATTATTTTATATTTTGAAACAGATTTATTTATTTATCTGAATGGGATAAGTTGCGATTTGAGGTAGAGACTTTTTTTAAAATTGTTGGTATTTGGAATGGGAAAAATATTGTGCTTTGGAACTTGTCTTTTGCAATGACAAACTGGTCTCTTTTTAATATGAGAAACTTTATTTTCTGTTTATTTCTTAGTGTTCTTTTTATTTATATTAGAATATTGGACATTTGTTTTATTTTTATTTACATTAGGATATTGGGACCATCTTATGCCTTTAGAATGGGATTTTGAAATAGGTAAGGGCTGAGAATTGGATTGTTGAGTTTTATATGTGATAATTAGATAATCAAAACAGATCTGTGAATATCTAGAAATGAGTAAAGTAATAACTAGAAGTCAGCGTGGGTTTGTTAAAAAAACCAATCTTATTTCATTCTTTTTGATAATGACTAAATTAGTATACCACCCAATTGTATAAGATGGATTTATAACTGGCTGACAAACTACTCAATGAGTAGTTCTTAATAGTAATATATGGACAGAAGTAAGCAGATGAAACCACAAAGTTTCATCTTAGGCCCAGTACTCTTCAATATCTTCATAAATGACTTAGATGACTGAATAGAAAGGGAACTTATCAAATTTGCAGATGATACTAAGCTGGCAGGAATAGCCAACACCCTAGATGAATAGCTCAAAATCCAGAGGCATCTTGACAAACTTGAACACTGGGCCATAACTAACAAAATGAAATTTAATGTAGAGAAAAGTAAAGCCTTACATTTAGGTAAGAAAAACCAAAAGTACACATATAGATTGGGAGAAACTAGGCTTAATAGCAGTAACTTAATAGCAGTGAGAGGGATCTTGGAGTCTTAGTGGACAACCAATTAAATATGAGCCAATAGTGTGCAGCAGCAGCCCAAAAGCCAATGCAATCCTAAGTTGCTTTAATAGAGAGAATCAATCAAAATCAGGTGAAGTACTAATACCACTTGATGAAGCCTTAGTAAGACCACATCTAGAATACTTCATCCAGTTTTGGTCACCAGATATTAAAAAGACGTTGAGATTCTTGAAAGAGTGCAGAGAACAGCAACAAAGATGATTAGAGGACTGGAGGCAAAAACATTTGAAGAATGGTTACAGGAACTGGGCATGGCTAGTCTAGTGAAGAAAAGGACCAGGGCAGACATGATAGCAGTATTCCAATATTTGAAAGGCTGTTACAGAGAGGAAGAGGTCAAGCTATTTTCCAAAACATCTGAAGGCTAGACAAAGAACAATGGATGGAAACTGATCAAAGAGGGATTCAACCTAGATATAAGGACAAATGTTCTGACAGTGAGAGCAATCAACCAATGAAACAGCTTGTCTTCAGAAATTGTGGGAGCTTCACCACTGGAAGCTTTGAAAAAGAGACTGGATTGCCATCTGTCAAAAATGGTGTCAGGTCTCCTTGGGTGGGAGGTGATGGTGGACTAGATAACCTACAAGATCCCTTCCAACTTTGTTGTTCTATTATTTTGTTAATGTTAATATTAACATTATTCTGTTTGAATATTTTGCCAATTATTGGATTTGGAATTATGTAACATTTTGATTTGCCTTGTGTTAAGAAATGGGTTATGGGATGAAGGGTTCTATATTTTCTAACTAAGAGGAAGTGAAAATACAGAACTGTTTATATTTGTCATTTCCTTATGATGGGAAGAATATAGATATATATTTGTAGATTTTCACAGGTACAGGTATGTAGGCCTAGGTGTGTTCGGGTCTTTTTCCATGTAAGATTAAGAATATCTTGGTAACGTTTCAGCAAGGTCCCATTCGCCATCCTCAGGCTGGTGCTTTCGGCTTTTGCCAGTGCAAGCAGTGTGTGATCAGAGCTGTCGTCTCTCTATTAATACGGGGGGGGGGGGGGGGGCGCTGGTGTGCTGGGCTGGTTGGCTGCACTGCTGCCTCTTGAATGATTGATGGAGTTGATGTTGGTATAATGGGCTGTGGAATGGCCTTGTGAATTTTGTTGTGGAGAGTACACACACATACACACACACACGTTATAATCTGCAGATGGGAACCATAAACATTTAATAATAAATAAATAAATTTAATAAATACATATTTACTTTCTTGCACTTCTTTTCTTTCTTTTTTCTTTTAGTTTGCATTGTTCCTTACACTGTTTTACAAACTTTTAATAAAATTATTATTGGAAAGATTATACCTTGGCCACCACTTATATTTAATGCTTTTATTATGTCATTTGCTTAACCTGTCCACTACTTTACAAAATTGGCCAAAAGTATATTGCTATCTTAGCTATGGATGACAGTTTTGTTCTGGAATCCACTTGGCTTGAGATGAATGTTGTACTTTGTGCATTTATATATTGCAAAGAAAATGCTTTAGAGGTTAATAATGCCAAGAGCAGGAAACCTACTTTTGACAAATACCCCAAAACATGGAATGGCCACAGGTTTAAAATGTTGGGTGTAGGTGTTCAGACCACCAGGAAGCTGAATTTTCACACAGAGTACATTCTGGAAAATGTAATCTAGAGCACATTTTGCAATATTCCCAGAAATCAGCATCAACCATACAATTTTACTGCTGTTGTAATGGAGCTTTATTTATTCCTGTGGTGATAAATTGTTTCTTGCTAAAGCATGCAAACTTTGAAGTATATAAAATTTTGCTGAGTTGGAGCTGGTAAAAATTACAGTCTAAATCAGAAGCATTTTTCCAAGAAGTCTGATGGATCTCCAACGTAGTTCTCTGCATGGAATCAAATGTAAACAAGGTGGAGACATGCTTATGAATAACCATTTTTATTATTTGATAAGGTATTTTTCCCTTATCCCAATGGGAAATAACTCATTGACATTAGTTTACAGAGTTGACAAAAGGAAAAAAAACCCTTCTCCAATAGAAGCTCTGATGGGCATTGTAAAAGTTCAGTTGATACTTAAACAATTGATATTGAAGGATAAGTAGAATAATCCTGCCTTCCAAAAATGTAGATTGGAAACAGAGTCTAACTCATGGTATCCAAATATAGAAATGATTTAATACTACCCATTTCAATAGTTTAGTCACAGCTGGACTAGAAGAAAAATTCAAGAAAATTCCATATACATGAGTGCTATCCATGTGACAGAAGCATTACTGAATTAGCAGCATACTTTTTAAAAATAATGTACTTTCTTCTAAATTACCCATGCCCAATGTATAAATTTCCTCCAAATTAGTTTTCAGGACACACCAATTCATTCCCCCCCTCCAGTTCTTACTATCCAAGCAGAATAATTTAATCCATTTATGGTATATTTTGCAAGATGTTTTATTACATGCAAAACTTATCATGCATACAATTTCATCTTATTTTGGTTTTACTGTTACTCTGCCTTTCTCCTACCTTTTATTGCTTTTATTATTTTATAATTTTATTAAAGGTTTTATTTCTCGCATCTTCCATTATTCATATCTATATACTTATATACATTGTTCATATTTACCTTATATTTTATATATTATTCCTGTTATCTATCCAAGTATAAAGTTTCTCCCAGACCGTATAGAATTCTCTTTCTTTCTTCTCTTGCAACTCCATAGTAAGCTTATTCATTTCTGCACAATCCATATTTTTTTAATTAACATATTATCCATGGGATTATTCTCCAGTTTCCAATTTTGAGCATAGGCTATTCTCGCTGCTGTTAGAATATGTATTATAAGATATTCAGTTTCTTTTTAATGTTCACCTCTATCCCTAATAAAAACATTTCCAGTTTGAGTTCTATTTTTTCATTCATTATTTCTTGCAGCCAAATTTTAATTTTATTCCAGAATTGTTTGGCTTTGGGGCAAAACCACCACATATGAAAGTAGGTACCAGTTGTTAGTTTATACTTCCAACATATTGGACTCAAATTTGGATATATCTTGGCCAATCTCGATGATGTTAGATGCCAATGATAAAACATTTTGTAAAGATTTTTCCCTATTATTAATTTATAATTTCTCTTCCAAAGTCTTTCCCAGTCCTCTAATTGAATGTTATATCCATGCAATCATTGTCTGTTTTAGTACCCCCTCTTCTGTATCAGATTTTAGAAACTAATTGTATATTTTGGATATGTAGATTTTTCTTCTGGTCCTAATAAGATTTTATTGAGCTGTTAAGGGCTTAACTCTACAACAAATTCTTCTATTTGGTAATTTTTGTTTTGTATTTAAAAATTTCAAGTTTCAAGACTAGTCTAATTTTATTAGAGGTTAGACTCTTGGCAACTCATCTTTTCAACGAATATATTTTCAGTTGTGTATTTACAGTCTTTTTGAAGGACTCAGTAATTCAAATTCATAGGCAGACTATATCACAAAATATTTGCTTTGTGTATTTACCCACTAGATGGCCTTTTCCAAGTCAAAACATAAGCTTCAATCCTGACAGTGAATTCAAAGGCAGGATTCCTTGGAGCAAGAAACATGGCTTTGAAGCTGATTAGTATACTCCCTGAAAGAATTTCAGGCAACTTGTAAAACAGGCAAAATATTATATGTCAAACTGAATTCTGACAGTGCCAAAAAGCTGAGACTTTATCCAAGATGAGCTAAGGAAAAGTGACGGACCATTTAGGAGGCATGAAAATGGTTCATGAGCTTACAGGAAGGGGTACTTTTAAGCCTTCATGGTTTACTCCATGCTGAGATGTTGATATGCTCTGATGGCTTTTGTACAGATCGATCCTCTATGGTTTCTCCAGTTATTTGGCAACAAACAACAAGCAGAATGGATGCCTAAAGTAAAATGTTTTTCTAGAAGTTAGTTGTCACATCTGAAGCAGCACAGAGCTGAGAATCCAGAAGGTAAATCAATTCCGAGTGATTTTCTCCACCTCTCACTTAAATTTTTATATGTATTTTTTATTTATTTATTTGATTGTCAATCACTTACAAAATAATCGGTATGAGTATAAACATGAGTAAGAATACAGGAAATAAGTACGAACAAATAGGGACAATAGGACAGGGATGGTAACCATGATTGTGCACTTATGCATGTCCTTTATAGACCTCTTAGGAATGGAGTGAGGTCAATCGTGGATAGTTTAAGGTTAAAGGAGTGGGGGTTAGAGAACAACAGAGTCAGGTAGTGCATTCCAGGCATTGACCACTCTGTTGCTGAAGTCATACTTTCTGCAATCAAGTTTGGNTAATGCCTTTTTGGCAATGCTGTTACAGTGAGGTCTGGTGCTTAGGTCATTAAATATGAGTACTCCAAGATCCTTGACAGAGTGAGGGTCATCAACGAGGTCATATCCGCCTAGCTTGTATTTGGTGTACTGATTTTTTTTACCAATGTGTAGGACAGAGCATTTGTTGTTCGAGATTTGGAGTTGCCAATTGTTTGACCATTCAGACACATAATCAAGATCACTTTGCAGGACAGTAGTATTATCGGTAGTATATTGTATGCAGAATCTTTCTAGTATGCCTGATTTTACTCCAATTGGCATAACTTGCCATTCATTCCATTCTCTATGGTTAAAAGAAATGTTCAATCTGTAGTCTCCTTATCATGACTTCACTTTTAGAAAACACTTTTCCTTTCCATCTTAATTCTCAGTTTTATCTCCTATGCAGAGGTGGTATTCAGCAGGTTCTGACCAGTTCTGGTGAACTGGTAGTGGAAATTTTGAGTAGTTCAGAAAATGGCAAATACCACCTCTGTCTGGAGTATCCTTCCCCTGCCATGCCCACCAAGCCACACCCACAGAACCAGTAGTAAAAAAAATGAACCCCACCACTGCTCCTATGGTATCACTTCTTGCCTGAGCAGGAGTTTCAAGTAGACTTCCAAGGTCTCTTCCAACTCTGTTCTCCTGTTATTCATGATTACAATTAGTATTTTTTTCTATTTTGCTCCTTCATTAATTCAAATTTCATTTCCAGCTTGAAATCTTATCTAAAAGAGGCAGTAGCTATTTATTTATTATATTTATATTTAACTTTTTTCAGGCCAGTTAAAGGCTCAGAGGACTAGCCAAGATTTAACATTTATTTAAAATGCAGTTAGGAATTAGCTGTGTATCCTCTGGAGAAAAGGATCCTTGGGAATCATCAGCAGACAATGGCAGGGACATGATCAGGACATTCATAATCAATTTCAGGAATAAAAGAGTTGTTATATGTCAGGGATGTCCATCCTAATTCCGTGGATTATAAATAGACATGATATTCCTTTTGGCAATTCCTGCAGCACCCTAAATCTCTACACTTATCAGCTAACACATGCTACAATGGTGTAATTTCCTGCCAATTTTCTTCCAGAACTATAAGGGGGAAAGTGTCTCATGTCTTTGATAGGAAAAGCCCATTTATTACTAGGCTATGTTTTGAGTTCATTCCAAAATGTTCTTTGGAATGCACCAACAATACAAATGTAATACTTGTCTGCAATTGTTAAGAGCAGTATTTCTTAATCTTGGTAACTTTAAGACCGGTGGACTTCAACTCCCAGAACTCCCCAGCCAGAGTTTAAATCCATTCATCCCCAAATTGCCAAGGTTGAGAAACATTCCTGTAAAGGGAAGTTCACACTCTTGGGGAAATGATGCAAGCAGCTTCTCCTTTTTACTGTAGAAATAATTGCACATTCTCCTGCGAGTTGAAATAAGACTGAAAATGGCAATCAAAGCCCTCCCCCCAAGGCTGTCTTCATATTTAATAGCTCATATAATCATTTTTTTTCTTTCCTTCAGCCCTTGGATACCAAAACTATGCTGTTTTAATGCAGTCCCTAACTACAAGAAGATTTTTGTAAACAATCTAACCCAAAGCATTTTGGATGTTAATGAGAACTCAATTAAAACTAAAAATATGCTTAAACCCATGTTCCCATATATAGCAAACTATCTTTAAAGGCAGAACTGCCTTATATAATGTAATTAGAATGTAACTAGTAGAGAAACTGTTGAAGCCAGGTTGTTCCCTTGTCCTCTTATAGCAAGGGTGTTAAATTAATGGCCTGTGGGCTGGATATGTCATGTGCTGGCCATGCCCACGCCTGGTTTAGTGAAGGGGGGGGAAAGTTGTGATACGTCATGTGATGATGCCTTGATGATGCAAGTTTGACACCCCTTATAGAAACCATTGATAATATCCCTGTAAAAATATCCTCTACATTTAGCTTTTCATTCTTTGTTCCTCCTTAATATTCCTCTCCCATGTATTCCAAATAATTTAACTTGCATCTGCCATCCAGTTCAACTCTCTAAATTCCTGAATTCTCCTTCAAACGCAGACTAGGTTCCATTCACATTTAGAATATGATCTTCAACATATCACATAAAACTGAACTGAAGTTGTGTGTTTCTGCTCTGAATTATCATCAATTAACAAATTATTTATTTGTTATTATCAATTATAATTGTTATAATTGATAATAACTTGTTATTATCAAGTTATTATCAATTAACAAATTATCATTTGTTTAACCAGTCATCACTGTTTGAACATTACACTATATTCGCCATGTTTGGGTTTACTAGCCACAACAACTGGGCCAATCTAATATTTTATGCCAAAATCAAATCACACAATGATTTAGTTTACTGTTTGAACCCAGGCAAGCTCTGAGAATTTAATAAAGACCTTCAATTAATGTTGCAGGATAAGAAAGGTGAAGAAACAATGCCTAGAGGTGACAAGTGGACAGACTGACTGGAGACTAATTGAAGTATAGTATGGACTACTGATGGTTAACCTTTTTGTCACTGCGTGCCAAAACTGTGCACATGCATGCGTGAGAGCAAACACATGTGCCTGTACCCATAATGCAATGCATTTGCATTCCACCATGCTCTCCCCTCCCCTATACATGTGCATGGGACCTCCCCACGCTCCCCTTGTCCCCTGTGCATGCTCACATGTCTCCCGCATGCACCCTCCCAGCATGCGCAGCAGATATAAAAAAATCAGCTGGCTGGCAGGAGGCGCATGCACATGCACAGTGGAACTGATGGCTCACATGTCTACAGAAATGGCTCTGCATGCCATTTCTGGCATGCATGTCATAGGTTTGCCATCACAGGTGTCGACTCTTACTAGTTCCTTAATAATAATTACTATAACTGTTGTTCTGCACCAGGCCTTGAAAATAGCAATATGAAACATGTCAACTCATAAAACATTTTGTACACACATTTTATAGTTGTCAACAGAAAGAAGGGGGGGAGTTTCAAAGAGCAGGCAGCAGTGTGGAATCAAAAGTATATTCCATTTACATTTTCTTCAGAGACTGATTAGATGACTGAAGCTTCTGCTGCTCAAAAATCTAATTGGACAGCATGATTGATTACTGTTGGCTATGGACATGTTTTATTGGAATATACACCCAGAGAAGTGGGGGGAAAGGCAGGATCAAAGGTGACAGTGAATTATGTATTTCAGAGTCGGCTGCGCCCAGGCTAATGCTGGCATGTTAACTCCTAATAAATCCTTTGCAGTTTTGGGAGTGTGGCTCAAGGCTCATGATTTAATTGGAGTAACTGCATGAATACTGATACTATGGAGCTCAATGGATGCATCCTGGCCTATTTTATTTTAAGGGCCTGTCACATAGGCTGACGGATGAAAAAGTATGTAAAAAGCTGTCTTAAAAAGTGCCCACGAAATTTGCATAAACAGAGTTGGAAAGAACATGGAAACGGGAACGGACGGGAGAGGACGTAGCGAGGATGTAAAGCGAATGCTCCATGAAGCCTAGCAGATGGAAGCAAATGGAAGCGGATGGCACATCCGCAGGGCTTCAGGGGAGACACAGCGAAGCGGACGTGCAGCGGAAGGAGCGGATGCAGAGCAGATGACGTGGATCGCATCATGGACGCCTAGCGGATGCCTAGCGGATGCAAAGTGTTGCTCACTGTGCATGCGGGGAGGATGCATTGTGTTCACCCCACGGATATAAATAAGGATGAAGCTCGCAAGCAGGTCACCAATTCAGAGGACGGAAACCTGCTGAAGCCACCATTCAGAGAGGAACGACATTTCAGAGGAAGCGACACATCTCCAGCCAACAACATGGGAAGAAGAGGAAGCCTGTGTCATCTCCTGCACGCCTGGCAAGAAGGACAGGGCACATCCCACCCCTCTGATGCTGACTCTGCTTCTGCTGCGGCGCTCTGTTTGCCTCGGGCTGACTCTGCTGGTGCTGGTGCTTTCTGCTTGGTGCTTCTCTTGCTGTGCGGCCTCTGGTGCTGTAGCTTCTGCTGGTGCTTACTCTGCTGCCTGCTGCTCCTTGGTGCTTGTGCTTCTGCTGGTGCTACTTCTGCTTGCTGCTGCTCCTGGTGCTGGTGCTTCTTGCTGGTGCTTACTCTGCTGCTGCTGCTCCTGGTCCCTCTGGTGCTTCTTTTCTTTCTCCCTTCTTGCTTTCCATGCTGTTGCTGGTTGCTCCTGGCTCTGCGTGCCTCTGCTGTGCTGCCTGTGCTGGTGCTCGCTGTGCTCTCTGCTGGTGCTGCTGTGCTGCGTGGTCTGTGTGCTGCTGCTGCTGCTTTGTGCTGCTGCTGCTGGGGTGGTGTGGTGGACCAGCCCTAGAACCTCGAAGCCTGCTTGATGAGGGCCCAGAAAGGCCTCTGCCAGAGGGAGGAAGAGGCATAAGCGAGATAGGGAGAGGAGGCAGTACTCCATCGAAGAGGAATGAGGATGAGGTGCTCGAATGCTGAGGAGAATGAGTACCTATGGCGGAAGGGACACCAGGCTCTATCGAGACACCAAGAGGAAGTAGGCGGCTTGGAGAGAGAAGGCGGAGAGCCTGGCTACACTTCGGAGGTCCTCCTCGGGGGGTGGAAGCACATGCACACCTGATACAGAAGCTGCACCTCAAGAAGTCTGGCCAGGCCGTGGTCAGCTCACTGACCAGGAGACCTACGTGATGGCCAAGTGCAGCTTCTTGGAGGGTGAGATCCGCCAACCGAGGAGCAGCCGCCTCTGTCTACCTCTCTTTCAGGCAGCCCACAGACAGCGCATCCTCTTCTGGCCAAGAGTTAGCTCCTGTGTCCAGGCAGGTATCTGTGAGCGTCCCATGATGGAGACCCCCCCCAAAGCTGCACTCCCGTGCTGGAGGCGCATGGAGGGACCCCTTGGACCCTGCAGTGCGGGCAAGAGAGGGCGCTGTACCATATCAGAGCTCAACACCACGACCACCCAGCACCGGACGTCTCCACTCATCACAAAAAGAGGCAGAGCAGCCGAGACCGGAGGGCAGAGCCAACTGTCCTGCCTGAGATCAGGACAACCATCAAAAGCAGCGTAGATCCTCCTCTCTCAGCTGGTCACATGACATACCATCCTCAAAACCGAAAGCCCTTCTCACCTACGTCAACCAGACCTCATGACATTGTCCGAAATCACAGTACCAGGTGATCAAGAGAGGATCACAGGTCTTACTGCCACCCTCCAGGCCCAGCTGACCTGCTCGCCACCCGTCCAGTCTGCTCCTCACCCCAGGGTCTGATGTCATAAGGGGAGAGAACGCCCTTCCAAGGCTTCCCACAGCCTCACCACACCAGCTACCGGCTTACACGCATTTCCAGCAGCACAGGCACGCCTTCCCAGTCCAGGCAGAGGTACATCGAACCGCACCACGCGACTGGCCACTGACTCGATGCCACCCACGCGCACAAGATGCCACCCATGCCATCACTTGCTCAACTAGCAGACCAAGACAGCCCCACTACACCTCCTTCCTCCACCCCACAGCCAAGCCCGGCCTCAAGAACATTTCATCGGTCTTGGACACACCCCATGTCATGGAGAGAAGTGGGCTCTCAACAATCACAGGACTGAGCCAGCTCTCTGAGAAGCTCCTCCACTACACTATCCCCCTGTTGTCCTCTCGGGCGCAGGCACCCAATGTGCTCTCAAACCAGCATCCAGCAGCAACCACCTCCACCGCACCCTGGACCCTTACCCCTGAGACTATGGGCATTGCCTCGAGGACGAGAAGGTGCCAGTAGACTGGGTTGCTACCTGTTGACTTTATTGCTTGGACACTTTACTTGGGTCATTTGCTTTTACAGTTTGTTATTAATAAATTTATCTTATGCCTTCCACCACACTTGTTCGCTTCTTTTTGTATAATAAAGTTCTTGGTGGAAACTTTTAGAAAGGTTTAAGCCTTTGCATGCTTGTGGAATGGGTAAGGATACCAAGTGGATGGGCAGGGATACCTTTGGGAATGGGTAAAGCTGTGGTTGGTAGAAGACAGCAGTGGATGGGCAGGTGATACCTTTGGGATGGTAATAATGCTCTGGGTGGGTTAGGATCAGACAGTGGGATAGATAAACCTCCAGCTGCAACAGCATATGGGAACTGTATGGTCCACCTCCAGGTGCGTAACACCGAATGGCCCTTTATTATCAATCAACAATTTAATCATTCATCAACAACATTTCAACATGAACACAACTCTTATTAAATGTCCTGTTCATTTTGTAGGGCCCACTCAACATACATGGCACAATCTTCATCAGTGTTATTGCCGACAGGGCTCAAGGAAGCATCCATTAATCATCTACATCTGTCTGCACTCCACTGCTCCAGCTGGGGAGTTTCACAGTGTGTCTAACGGAGGTTGTGCTGCTTCTTCCTTCACGGGTGAAGCTTCTGTTGGGGCCTGCACATCCACATGTCTATCAGGTATGTCCTGCCTCCATTCCCAGGCCCATGTCCCCATCCCTTGTTGATGGTCCACGAGCCTGTTCTGCAACACTGGCGTAACGGGTGTGCAGAGATTGTTTCAGATGCAGCAAGCGGAAGTTAGTGTTTGCCTTGGTTCAACCTGGACTCAGCCGCCCACAACTTCGGTCATAACATGGCTTGCGGCATCCTCATGAAGTTCTGGAATGCATGAGGGTCTTCGTTCCTCAGCTTGCCACTATGCAGCTTCGTTAATACAGTCCATACTCGGCTCTTCTTGGATCCATCTTCAGACCCAGACACTCTTGACGCCTCCTTCTTTCTTCCCCTAGAACAGGTGAAAGAGGCCTGTAGATGGCTCGCATTGTTTGTAGAACGAATGGCGGCTACGCAAGGATCGTGTGCGACGATCCATGCGTGGGAGATGACTGGATGTTGTGGAGAGAGCAAGAAGCAGATGAAGGCTGAAGAGGTTGTTACAGCAGGGCTGCTGGAACTGAAGTGACACCTCAGGTGATTTCTCCCCTTTTTATAGGAATATAGGTTTTCCGCTAAGGTGTCCTTTTGCATCTCTAGACATCCTGACAGAACATCTAAATATCGAGAGTACGTCCGCTTGTATGGACATTTTTTTCCGTTTTAATGCTTTCTATGCGAGTTGCCATGCCACTTTCATCTTTCCTACGTCTGTGTCTACTAACGCTGCTGTGTCCGTTCTGCGTCCGTTCTCGCTGCCCACTGTATCCATTTTCCGCTGGAGCGGATGTGAGTTGGCAAATGCACAGTTGGAATGCCAGGGATATAGCGGTATGCGTAACGGGTGATGATGAACGTAAACGGATGTTCCCGCTATGCGTAGCGGATGTATAATGGATGCGTTTGATACTTTCTCGCTCAAAACGTTTTGTGCAGGCTCAAAACTTTGGTTAAGCGGATGAAATCTTAAGTAGACGGATGCTGGATGGATAGAACAATATGAATCACCGCATGGCAGTGAGCTACAGAACGGGATGCATCGGCGATTAACCTCACCAACGGATGGCAAGTGTTTCTCTCTGTTTTACATCCTCTTTCCATCCGTTGGTGCTGTGTGACATGGGCTTTAGCAGGAATCATCTGCCTTCATTCTGATCAATTTGCTATATCATTCCCATCATCATTCTAGCCTCTGTTTATCCACTGCAGGATGAAGGCCTCTTCTGCATGTTTCCAACCAATGCAGTCTTGAGCTTTCTTGGGCCTGCAATATTTCCTGATGTCATTGCTTCATCTTGTTTTAGGTGGCTTTTGTGGACATTTTTTATCATGTGGAATCCACCTGCCATCAGTTCTTCTTTCGATATGACCAGCCCATTTCCATTTCAATTCTTTTCTTCTGTTGATGATGCTATATATTTTAGTTTGTTCTCTAATCCATATGCAGGTCTTTCTATATTGTTTTGTGGTACTGAGCATGTATCTTTCCATGGCACTTTATGCCATTTGTAGCTTTTGTATCACTAGTGAGATTAATGTCTGTGTTTCGCTAGCATATGTTAGAGCAGGTAGCACACACGGATCAAAAAATTTTCAGCATAGGGGGAGGTTGTTCTTGAAAATGATGCTCAACTTGTCGAATGCCTGCCAGCCACATTTAACACGCTCTTCAATTTCCTTTATTGTATCATCTCCCATTGAGATCCATTGACTATGGTGTACAGTATGTGTTTATAATGGTCTATTTTGTCTAGTTCTTCTCCAGATAATGTTGTTTCTTTCTTCGGTGAATTTATTAAACATAACCTTTTTTTCAGGTTTCCTGCTTTGTGCAACTTTTGTATATGTCTTTTTAACTTTTCTGGGTCTTGTGAAAAGAGAACAACGTCATCTGCAAATCTTAAGTGATTTAAATCGGTGCCATAGATTTTTATTCCATCTTTTGCCCAGTCTAGTTTGTGAAATACTTCTTTAAGGCAGGCTGAGAAAAGAATAGGTGATATTGTGTCACCCTGTTGTACACCGATGCATATATGTCCTACATATGTTCCGCAAAAATATTTACCACCATTTAGCCATCTTAATATGTTAGCTGTAGAGCTAAACACATACAATAACAATGTACTCCTTTTAGTTGAATCTTGACCAATTTTAGCTGACTGAAAGTAAACAAGTATTTATGCATGATATTTGTATTCTCTCTCCAAATGTTGCTATGGCAACTCTTCTTTTGGAATTGGATCTAAGAGGTTTCTCACTTGGGTTAAATGCGCTCACATTGTGTGCATGCAACACAAACTTGCTGAGCTTATTAAACTGTTTACTTGGGAAAACTTCCAAGGTCTCTCAATGGACTCTAAGATCTGGTATGCATCAAGGAGCTTCCATTACTTCAGTGAAGTTAATGTATATCATGAACATAAAACTTCCTTGAATAACAGCATGCAGCCTACCTAATTATCATTGTCTCTCCTGATTGAATAATATAACACATTACACATGCTCTCATACATGCTTATCCCATAGACTTGTCTCTCCCATGCACATCACTATAAAAGATGCAATACTTCTCTATTGTATAAAATATCACAGGTTATAGTTTGTACATCATCTTGGTTTAAAGTTTTGCAGGTACACACATCAGGAAACTAAAAGTATAATCCTGCAGGCAGCTATCAGGGAATACATTCAATTTAATGTTGGAGAAGTTATTTCTGAGTCAGTGATCATGTTGCCCTTAAAAGCATGGCACTATTTATTTATACTTTGTGAGAATTATCATAAATCTTGCATGAGCAGAAGACTGATTTCACACCACAGGGCAAATGGGATTGCTTCTTCCTCTTCAACTTTCCCTTGAGTCCAATGTCTGGGACTAATTAGCCTGAGAACTATAGCTGACTCCTTTTGTGATTATCTGACCAATGGAAAGCAGGCCAGTGGCACTATTAAAGAACCAAAGTTGTTCTGACTATGATGACTATAGCATATG
Organism: Laticauda laticaudata; assembly: GCA_004320025.1. Lineage (NCBI taxonomy): Eukaryota > Metazoa > Chordata > Lepidosauria > Squamata > Elapidae > Laticauda > Laticauda laticaudata. The sequence goes on from BHFT01005129.1 coordinate 22,520, forward strand.
AGAGAGTTTTTCCTATGTAGAGTCTCTCCAGGAAGACGAATTCCACTTTACTACAATTCGGGGCTGGCTAATTCAATACAACTCTGTACGAAAGTTGGCATCCTGTTGGTGTTTTGAAATGTGGGAGGATGTTTACTCAGGATCAGCACAGACCTAAAGCTAAAAGTTTTCAATGGACAAGACCCAATGAGGAATCAAGTATTTTTCATTTTTCATACTTTGATTCATTTCCATTGGAGTAATAAATCTTGAGCTATGCAGCCAGCTTAGTTAGAGATACCACCAGGTCAAAGTTATATTTCCACCCAACCTAGTCCCATTCTGAATGCAATGTTACCTGGAGAAGGATTCTTGTGCTCAAAGCAAAAGTAGAATTGGCTTGGAATGACAGACTCATTTAGACAATGATTTCCCACACTCCTAATTAGATAATTGGGATGTGAACTTTCCCTAAGGAAAAATAGGTAACCATTCATCTAATGAGCAAGCCTACCACAAAGATCACACCCTACATCCAAGTCCAATAAAACTAAAACTAGAGCAGTAATTTCATAATCATGCTCCTTTTTTAAATTCATTTTATTTTTTTATTCTGCTGGTTGATTGTTTCTTCTTTCTTTGGCCTGATTCAGGTGTGCAAATTGGTATTTTCCTGTTACACGAATATGCTTGCAAAAAAACCTTCAAGCTTACATATTTCCTTTTGTTTCTCTTTGAAATATTACACTTATTCAGACGCCCAAGCTTCCTTCGTAAAACAAAGTGAAGTTTGTCATTATATCCAAATTCACAAATTATGATTTGTTGGAATCATCAATGGGATTTAATATGTTAATTTATTTTGAAACCATAATTTAAATAAACAACATTCCAGAATCTAGCAAAATGGCAAACAAACACTGCTTAACACAATGAATGAATCAAATCATTATGCATGAATTATTATTTTAAAAACTGTGTGTTGGAATTTAGACTGTTTTACATTGTTTTTGTTATCTTCCTGTTTATTTTTAATTTAATGATACAATTTACAGATTGCCCAACTTCCAACAATTCTGGTTGACTTACAATTAAAAGTAGAAACCAAAAAGTATAAAGCCAACATTTGTGGCTTTTTTACAAATTCACTGATGGTGGTCTCTTTTCTTCATGTTTTCTGAAGATCTTCAGTTGTCCTGAACCCACTACTTAAAGTGTATTTTTTAAACTCCTGTCACTGAGAACAAGTTTATTTTCTGTTTCTACTTTGTCAATTACTTTCCCAACCCTTCTGGGTTTCAGTCAATATATATATATTTAGTTGTTAACTGTATTTATATCACTCTTCACATGTCTTCTCTTCTTCATCTGTGAAATGAGATCCTTGATAATCAATGGACTAAATTACCCTGTTGTATTAGAACAGAGGTGTCAAACAGGGGGGCCTGTGGGATGAATCTGGCTCTCAACTGGCTGTGGAGTTGGCCCATGAGCCATCCTGGAGGTGGCAAGGGACCAGTCCCTGCTGCCCCAGACCTGGCTACACCCACCTAGTCATCACTTACAAGTAATGCCCACCCCACTTCCTCAACAGTAAACAAAATCAAGCCATGGCTCACTGCGGGATTGAGTTTCACATCCCTGTATTAGAATAACAGTCTATAAATTTTTCATGCTTCTTTTATTTTCTTTGGCCACTAAGATGTTCAGAAATTCTGTCATCTAGTTCAAAGCTAAGGCACATCCAGCATCAGCAGCAGGGCCCTTTTGCACTAACTAGAAAATCCCTGTTACTATTTAAATTTGTCAGTCTTCTATTGATTTTGCTGTTGTTCCTTCTGCTGTTTTGATGAATTGCTCTTCCTCCCATTATAATATTCATCAAAGTGTTCTGTTGTGAAGCGTATGTGGAATTTACCTTAAAAGAACCAAAATAACGATCAAGGATGCTTTGGATGGCAGCTAACCAGAACTTTAAAAAAAGAAAGAAAGAAAGAAAAACTTCTGTGATTTGTTTTACTTTAGGTTGAACTTTGTTACTGTTTGTCAGAAAGCTCCACTTGAATTTATGTTGGCATGCAACCATTTCGTGTTTTATAAAATGATATATTTGCATAATTTCTGGTTTAGATTTCTTTATTTCCACAGCATAATCAGCATATTAATGCCTGAAAAGAAACATTTTGTGAAAGTATAATTGTCTCTTGCATTTGTGATGCTCTGACAGTATTTATCTTAGTCAGCCACCAGATTTGGGTGCAAAACTTTAGATGAACAATAAATGGCACCAGACAGCTAGGATTTTGATATTTTGTGCTATCATTTAATGATAATTTAAACTTTTGCAGCCTAGATATCATAGCACTAATATCGGGATTCCTTCAGGATCATACTGTAGTTTTATAGCAGTCTTTCATCAACAAATATGTGATGGAATGTAATCTGCATTCCCAGGTGGAGAGACGGCAATCCAGAGAACCAAAAGACAGCCAAGTTTAATAATTTTGTTGGGAGAAAGAGAGTTAAGATAATTCCACTCTAGAAATTCTTAGAGCATATCTTCAATGAGCCAAGTAGTTGCTTTAGTTTGGCAAGATTCTCTCTATAGGTGAAGAACAATGCAAGAAAATACACAGAAGTAACTCTACATGTCTTTCTTGGTGGTTGGGACCTGATAAAGAAGCAACGTGGCATATGACCTGTTTACCTCTTGTATATTTCATGTGACCTATTCTCCTTCTACTCCTGTTCTAAATTATCTTGCTATCCCTGAATATGATAATAGCAATAGCACTTAAGACTTATATACTGCTTCATGGTGCTTTACATCCCTCTATAAGTGGTTTACAAGACTCAGTATAGTGCTGCCAACAATCTGGGTTCTCATTTTACTGACCTTGGAAGGGTGGAAGGCTGTCAACCTCGAGCCAGTCAGAATCAAACTCCTGGCAGTGAACAGTGAGCTGGACTGCAATACTGACAGTCTAACCACTGTGCAACTATAACTCTAAAACATAGTAACTGCACTAAGTCTATTAATATGAGGATGGCAGTAGGCTTAGGTGGCAAAGGATTGCTGTGCTTCCAAAATTCACAGTCTACTACTTTATAGCAGAGTACACAGTGTCATACATGGTCAATTTTCATCTCGTTCCAGTGTTCAGCTAAGTCCCAAGCTGATAATGCAGCAGTCTTCTATTCTTGAACTGGAAAAAGATACCATCTTTTGCTAGGTCTTAATTTTGGACCAATTATTGAGCAGAGAGAAAAGGGAAAAATTGAGAAATGACTAAATAATATTGAGGAATCCACATTACCCAGAAGTTTCTAAACTATAACTCCCAATATTTTTCAACACGAACCATCACTTCCACATTGTCCATGCTCTTGGTTTTATTTATTTTATTTATTTAACTGCTGTAAATTTTAATTGCAATGCAATTAAATTTGTGTTTTTATACTATTGTAAACTAAATTACTCAAGATGGCATATAAATTAAATAAATAAATTGGACTGCAGTGTGGGGAGGATCAAAGAACCACCAAAAGATACCCCTTTAGCTGAGACTAAATTATCATTACTTTTATCACTTACATTCTACAATTGCCTCTCGCAAATCTTTTCTTAAGTATTCAGAGAAGAGATAGATGTAAAGAAAAGACTCTGTGGTCAAAGGGAGGACATGTGTGTTAAGCTGGTCTGGAATTCCTGCAGTAAATCAAAGACAGGGAAATTTACTGTACTTTTCTACATAGAGACCATTTCTCTGTGCATCTTCCCCTGTTTAGGAAGCTGAAAACTGATGCCTTTTAACTGTTTCCTTAAACAATCCAGAAACACAAGTTGGTGTGGCAGAAAATTGGGTATTCTGATCTCAAAGTTCCATTAGAATATCCCTATATGGCTTGACAGTGAAACTATAGATTTATCAGATCAAAGTCTAGTCTCTGAGTCTAAGAAATCTTAATATGCACATTGCATCATGGAGACATAAAGTACATGGAAAATTTTAAGTGCTTGTGTTCTTTGCTATCACTACTTAACAGTAAACCTTTTTAGAAAGTGTTTCAACTGAATAATGAAGCACAACTGAAAACATTTGTACCATCATGANACCATCATGACATTGCCTAAAACCTGGATACATTCAGTAGCACAAGATTGTATTAAAACACTGTTGCCTTGCAAGAACTTGACCATGATTCATTGCTTCTTTTTCAACAGTTCCAAAATAATTTGACATTAATTGTAAATAGTGTGACAGCTCAATTTCTTTGTCCTCTTTCTCAGCTTCATATAGCAAGTGAAAGAAATGTTATATTCATAGATAGATCAGAAAGACAAGAAGCGGGATTATTGCAACAGTCATAGATCATAGAATCCTAAGAAGAATTAGCCATGGAGTCCAACTTCCTACACACTGCAGGAGAAAATATTACATTCTTACTTTAAAATAATATAAGCTGCAATTGTTCTTTTATTAAACCACTTCTTAATTATAGTTTAGAACTGAACAACAACCAAGGTTTAATAAGCCTTTAGACTGCCTCATATAATAGTTTTTTCACAGATTATAATCATAAAATATAAAGCAAAATTCAAATAGATGAAAGTCATAACAGGAAAAACATGAAATCCAAAGTGTCAACTAATAAAAAGACATTTTAAAAAAGACTGAGATAAAACCAGCTCAGGGGGGAGATGAGTGTGCACATAAAACAAAAACAGCATGAAAACATAAAATCAGGCAAACTAGTTCTTCAAATGCCTATGAAAATTAAAACACCTTCCTTCCTAAAAAGATATTTATGGGCCCAAAATTGGTTTCTCTGGGAACGCCCATTTTACAATAATGGAATGTTACTACTGGCATGGAAGTACAGATAGTCCTCAACTTACAACCACAATTGAGTCAAAAATTTCTGTAGCTAAAGGTTAGGTCCCACTGGCCAACGGACGTAAAACATATGCAAAAAGGACACAGCAGATGAGCAAAATTTTGGGGGTGGCTCCATCCATTGTCATCTGCTCCAAAAAGTGGTGGTGAAATTGCATAAATAGAATGGAAAAGAACAGAAAAGAACGGACGGGGGTAGTACGTAGCGAGGATTGTTAACGGATGTTCATAGGAAGCCTAGTGGATGACAGCAGATGGAAACAGATCCGAAGGGGTTCCGGGGGAGAATTGCGAAGCGGACGCATAGTGGAAGGGGCAGATGCATAGCGGTGACGCAGATGCATCACGGACACCTATAGGAAACAAAGCGGATGCTGAAGCGCGATGTATATCGGATGCAAAGCTTTCATGGCGCATGTGGGGAGTATGAATTGTGTCAGCTCCATGGATATAAAAGGATGCAGTCACACGCAGTCAGCATTCAGAGGAAAGACATGCTGTCACATACATCTTGAAAGAACACACCATGTTCGTCAGTCAGGGAAAGAAGAGGAAGCTTGGTGCCTACTCGTGCCAGCCCTGGCAAGAAAGACAGAACCAGCATCCCCACCCCTGGCACTGACTCTGAAGCTGCTGCTGGTGGTGGTGCTGATGGTGGTGCTGTTACTGCTGGTGCTGCTGTACTGCCTGGTGCTGCTGGTGCTAGTGCTGCTGGTGCTGTCTGCTGTGGTGGACCAGCCCCAAGGCCCTCAAAGCCCTGCTGCTGAAGGACCTGCTGCTCAAGCCCCTGAAGGCCCTGCTGAAGCCCCTGCCAGAGGGAGAAGAGGCAAGGCGAAGGAGAAGGGAGAGAGGAACAGTACACCATTTCCGAGGAGCATGAGGAGGAGGTGCTGGAATAGCTGAGGGAGAATGAGTGCCTGTGGAGAAAGGGCCACAGACTCTATCGCGACACCAAGAAGAAATAGGCAGCTTGGAGAGAAAAGGCAGACAACCTGGGCAACACTGCAACATGTACTCCTGGGATGGTGGAAGCACATGCACACCTGGTATGGCAACTTATACCTCAAAAAATCTGGGCTAGGCCGCTGTCAAGCTCACTGACCGGAGATGTACGGTCATGGCCAAGTGCAGTTTCCTGGAGGGTGAGGTCCGCCACCGAGGAGCAGCCCCTCTGACACCCCTCTCCCTCAGACAGGCCCACAGACAGCCAGTCCATCTTCCAGCCAGAGCCAGCTACCCCTGTCCAGGCAGGTTGTCTTCAGAGGGCCCACGGCAGAGACCCCCCGACAGCTGCACACCCCTTGCCAAGAAACTTGGAGGATGCCCCTGTCACAAAGTGGGGAAGAAGGCGTCCACAGTCCCTGCCTGCTTAACAGCTGAGGCCATGGACATGACTCAGAGTGACTGAGAATAGTGCCAGAGACTGAGTGTTACTTGTGTTTTCACATTTATCGTTTGGCTTAAGACACATTTACTTAGGTCATTTTGCTTTTTTAATAAAGTCATACAATTTACTTAAGACAGTTTAATAAAGGTTATCTTTGCTTAAGACACTTGGATTCATTTTTTTTGCTTAATAAAGTATTGGTGAAAACTTTGAAAAAATGGTTAAAGCCCTTTGCATGCTTGTGGAATAGATAGGATAGTTGTGGATAGATAAGGATAGTTGTAGGATAGATAAGGATAGTTGTGGATAGATAAGGATAGTTGTGGGATAAGATAAGGAATAGTTGTGGGATAGATAAACCTCTCAGTGCAAGCATAGTGGGACTGCTATGGTCCCCCATCCCAGCTGCCACAACATATGGACTTTATTATCAATAACAATTTATTCATTGATCAAACACATTTCAAAAATAAACAAAGCTTCTTTATCAAATGCCTATTCATTGTAGGACCACTCAACATACATGCAGCAATCTGCAATCAGTGTTGTCGACAGGCTCAAGGAAGCATCCATTAATCATCTATCATCCTGTCTTGCCGACTCCACTGCTCCAGCTGGGGAGTTGCATCAGTGTCTCAGGAGGTTGCCGCTGCTTCTCTCCTTCACGTGAAGCTCTGTTGGGGCCTTGTCACATCCAAAGTGTCTATCAGGTTACGTCCCTTGCCTCCATTCACTAGGCTCCTTGTCCCCATTCCTTGTTGATGGTCACAAGCTCTGTTCTGCAAACACTGGGTAGCAGGTACGCATGAGATTTGTGCAAGCTTCCCGATGCTCCTCAACAGTCTGTGGGCTCATGCTGCATGGTGGTGAGACGTATCTGGAACCTGTTGGCCAGGAAATGCCCAAAGGCGTTCTCCACCACCCGTCTTGCCCTGGACAGCCTGTAGTTGAAGATCCTTCTCTTCATGGGTGAGGTATCTTGAACTGTAGCAGCTTCATGAGGTAGGTTCTGAGGCGAAAAGGCAATCATCACTAACGAATGAAGTAGGGCACATCTTGTGTGTAATTGGTTGGGGGTCTGGATCTGGAAAACTCATGTTGAGGTTGCATTCCAGCCCATCCTTGAGGATCACTTGCATTGTAATACCTGGGCTATTCTGAAGCTGACCCCGTTTGCCTTAGATTGCATCGATGTAAATGAACTTGTAAGTCAGCAGATCAACCATAGGGCAAACGAGGATGATACTGAAGAAAGCCCTTGTAGTTGAAATAAGTGGAGACCCTGAGTTGGCTGGAGCTTTGCAGGCACGTGTCTTCCCATCTATGGCTCCAACAGTGTGGGGAAAGTTCCACCTCTGATACCACTCTTCTGCAAGTTTTCTCCAGCCTTGTTCAGTGGTGAGGCACTTGAGGAGCTCCTCCACGTATTTTCAATGATGGCCTGCACACTTCTCTGACCACTTTGGCTGATGGTGTTGTGTCGGCACCCTCCACGCATACTGCATGTTTGCTGTATGTGGTTCCAGAGGCCAGTGGCCGCAGAGTCCAGTGCCATCTTCAGTCAGGGTCCAGGTTGGGACGGAAGTTGGTGCTAGGCTTGGTCAACCTGGGTCTCAGACGCTCTACAACTTCATCAACATGGCTGGTGGCATCCCTCATGAAGTGATCGGAATGCAGGCGGGTGTTCATTTCCTCAGCTCCACATCAAACTGGTCATACAGTCCAAAACTCGATTCTTCTAACAATCCATCTCAGAACCCACACAGCTCTTGCACGTCTCCTTCTTCTCCTTGTGTGTATAAAAGGTGAAACAGTCTGAACAGGGTTTGGTTTCTGGTGATGAATGATCGCAGCTACCATACGGACCTGTGTCATGATCCATGGGTGGAGAACAATTGATGATTTGGAAGACAAGGCCAAGGGTGGAAGAGGCCTGTACATCACGGCTGCTGGACTCATACTGAGATCCAGATGAATTTTCCTCCCCTTTTTATTGGAAATATCGGTTGTCCGCTAGGTGTCCTTCTACATACTCTAGAGCATACTCCAGACAACCTAAATATCCGCAGATACAACCGCAGATACAAACGTTTTGTCCGTTTTAATCCTTTTATATACGAGATGCATACGCTACAATCCTTTCTATTTCCCGTGCTACTAACGCTGTGTGGACGTTCTGTGTACCTTTTGTTTCTCGCCTCTTTCTGTTTTCAGCTGCAGCGGATGTGAGTTGAGGGGAATGGCAGAGGTGCGAGAGAGGATTACAGCGGACGTTTAACGGGATGCTAACGAACATAGAAACGTTTGTTGCCCGTATATGTCGCGGATGTACATCGTACGCGGCGGAAAGTTCATCCGCTCAAAAAAGTTTTGTGCAGCTCAAAAACTTCTTGCACGAATGAAATCTGCAGTGGACGGATGCTCGAGGGATAGAGCATATGAAACACGTATGCAGTGAGTACACAATGGATGCATAGCGTTTTCCATTGGATGGCAAGGTTTTTTTAATGTTTTACATCCTCTTTGCATCCGTTGGTGCAGTGGGACAGGGGCTTAAGCAAGATAGTTGTTAAGTGAGTTTTGCCCCATTTTACAACCTTTTTTGCCATCAATTTTAAGTGAAACACTGTGTTTGTTAAGTTAGTAATATGGCTTCCACATTGATTTTGCTTACCAGAAAGTCGCAAAAGTGTCCCATGATCTCGGGATGCTGCAACTGTCATAAATATGAGTCAGTTGCCAAGAATCTGAATTTTGATCACGTCACCATGGAGTATATGTGCTTGTAAGGAGAAAAGAACATGATCATGGAATGAAGAGAAATATGGAAAGAGACTAACTTTCTGCTAATTTGGTTTTACAGCTATCAAGCAGAGAAGGGAATGCTAACATTATTGGAGACATTTAAGCCATCAACCCTCCTGTTTTGGTCAGAACAGGCATCCAAATTAAAGCAATCTAGCCTCCACTTGTCCAGTGAAAGGGAGTTCCAGCTTCTCTGGGAATCAACATTGCTTTCAAACTCTTTGTATTGTGATGAACCATTTTCCCCTTACCATTCAGTTGGAGTCTGCTTTCCTGTAATGATTTAGCCTGTATCTTATATTTTGAATGAGAAAAAAACAGACCTTGATCTTATGTGTGAACTTGCCAGATATTTGAAATGCACTACCCTGGATTCCCTCTGTTGTTAGAAAATGTAACAGAAATATAAGGCAGTCAGATTCCAAGAAGCATGCTCAGGAATGAGCAAACAGGAACAATTAACAGGATTTTATCTGGAAGTTTGATAGAGATTCTCTAACAATATTTCCTTCTGGGTTAAAAGTACATAAGGAGTCTGAGAAGCTGAAAAGGAATAAAAATAAAAGATGTAGAAGATATTCTGCACCATTTCAATTAGAAAGCAGTTTTTACAAGTGTAATATAAGATCCATAAGACATTTACATGGATTATTTCTCCAGAAGTGGTTTATGGTGGTTTCTAAAGTCATCCAACCATAACCTGGCCAAAATAACAATATATCATTTCAATGGTGGCTGGGTGTGTTATCAAGGCAATAAAAGCCAATAGTCACAATGAAAAAAGCAATTAAAAATTGAAGTCTATGCACACATATCACCAATATCATTATCGGACCCAAATCTCAGAAAATACCACCATATGTGACACAGCCACAGTAACTTTGCACATTTATCTATTTTTTGAGTCTCTCTACCTTCTAATGAGAGCAAATGTAGTTTTGGCCACCAAAAGTTGCCCATCTTTATTCCTTACTTTTATTTTTTAAAAATGATGGTAACATATTATATCAGCTACTAGATAACTCAGGTTCCGTTCCTGATTTAAAAAGTCAACTTAAAATTAGCATTACCTCTGATTGTTTGTGAAAACATACTAGAGGAATCTCATTTGACTGAAAGGGCATCTCCTGAATAATGTAGCCCAGCAGAGTGACAGCAACAAATGACAGAAAAAGATTGCTGGTACTATATGTATGCAGCAATATGGCTAAAAACTATATTAATGCCAGCATTAGAATATAAGAAACTCATGATTACCACCAAAGATATCCCACATAAATTATAAATGAGCAGAATATTCCACATTTTTATACTGTACATTATATTTACTATACTATACTTAGAAAAGAGGCTTTTGGTTAAAATATTGCATGCAACTTCTCTCTCTCTCTCTCTCTCTCTCTCTCTCTTTCTCTTTCTCTCTCTCTCTCTGTGTGTGTGTGTGTGTAAAGGGAAAGAGAAAAGGAAAGGGAAAGGGAAATAACATCATGAGAAACAAGTGAGAAGGAGAAAGAACATTCCCAAACATTTGTTTCCCCTACTGTAGTTGTAGTAAGGCATGATGTGGTTTACTTGATATTGACATCACATGTGCCATGCCCAGCAGTGAGATAAAGAGTCTTTCCCTGTTCCAAGTGAAAATGTTCTTCTTCCCTCCTTGAATTGGCAGAAAACCATGGTGACAGTAGTCATAGGAACATAGCAGAAACACACAGAAAAGCATATATATGTGCTGTGGTTATGTGCAAGTTGGAACATGGCCATCATTAGGCATGCAAGATAAGATTAGCAATGGGAACAACAGGAAGAAGAGTCATGATATTTATAAATAAATATTTTATTATCATATTATCTTATCTATATTTCATATAACTCAAGGTGGGGTCCATAATGCTCCTGCCTATTTTTCCCACAGCAACAAGCCTGTGAAGTGGTTTGGGCTGAGAGTGAATCACTGGCCCAAAATCAGCACCATGGCTAAGGGAGGACTAGAACTCTTCTGGGTTTTTCTGGAGCATCTTAATCACTGTGTCAAGCTGGCTGTGGTTCATATAAGCATATATTTTAAAAGAAGGGGATTGACATTAAAACCTGCCACTTCTACTGTAGGTAAGACCCTCTGCTACATCTTGATTATATTCTACTGCAGGCCTACAATGAGATCAAATTCACCTTCAGGTTGTCCCAAAGTTATTTTTTTCAAAAGGCAATGGACTTTCTTTGTCTTTTGTTTGAAGACGTTTTGCTTCTCATCCAAGAATGTTCTTCAGTTCAGAAGTGAAGAAACTTCTTGGATGAGAAGCAAAAGATCTTCAAGCCAAAAACAAAGAAAGTCCAGTTGCCTTTTGAAAAAAGCACTTTTGGGACAACGATTACCTGGATGACTGACAATCTCCATAATAGTCCTTAGGTTGTTATTTGCCACAAAAGTAAATGTGAAGAGCTAGGCAAGTTAAATTATTCTCGTAATTTTAGACTACAGCATCCAGAGGACACTGTCATTGGCAAAAAAGGTTGTGGGTTATGGGAACTGAAATGTAAAACACTTGGAGGGCATCATATGCTTATTCCTGTTGCAATAGTTGAATATCCATGTCCATTTGGCAAAATGCAACTACAATCTCTGGTAGGTAATTGGTACATGATTGTACCAATTGTGGTACATAATTTTTGGACCAGTGTAAATATTTACTAAAATCAAAAATTCTCAAAATATAAAATAATGAAAGTATGTCATTAGAAGCATGAAGAAAAAGGCTGGTGCCTGATCGTATTGCAAATCTCTCACTGAATCCAGACCAAATAAAAATAGGTTTGGGCATAGTACAAAGTGTGAACTCAGCCATTGTCTTTCAGCCTATCCTATCCTATAGGATCTTTGGGATTTAAAATATAGGTTATTTTAAGTTTCTTGGAGAAAAAATGAGCCACAAATGAATAAATTGATGAAGATTCCTGAATGATCATAACAACATCTGTAAATGGGCACACATTTTCAGCTGAAATCTGAAGTATATCTCAGATAAACTACTATTTCTTTTCACTTTTTGTAAAAGAAAGAATCAAGCAATCAATTATTTCAAAGAACCATCTCAGGATCATTGTGGTAGGTAGAACAATGTAAAGTCTTGATTCAAAAATTACGTTAAAATGTTCCTGTGTATAATGGAATTTGGACAGAACAGTTCAACAGGTTTAACTGTGATCCACTTTTAAGAAACTCAGTGCTGAGAAGGGTTGCATAAGAGCTGTAGGCAAAACTAGGCAACTCGTACTGGCATGAATAAATGCACTTGGCAAACCATGGGACTAGACAAGTTTACTTTTAAAAAATAAACAAAACCACTTTTGTTTATAGGAGGATAACACAAAACTTTAAATGAAAAGTTTTTAAAGACTTTGCTTTAGCAATTGGAAAACCACTTCCTGCTTTCAAGCTGAGAGCAAGCCAATGTAGCTATTTCTGTACTGTTTCAATCAAGCATAGATTGATACTGTCACAGCTGCAAATAAGAAGTTTGCTTTGAAGAAATGTCCTTTCCTATTGAAAAACTTGCGTGCTGGAAAAAAAGTGATGGAAAACAGGAAGGGTGGATTGTAGAAATCCTTTAGGGTGTAATCGTACACTGACGCTTTGCTAGCTGTGGGAGTGTAGGAATTGGCAGAAGCTTTGCTATGCTGGCCATACACCAGCTATTCCATAGCCATTACTGATAAGGTAGTGGAACACTCCAGATGCACCAGCCAAATAGCCTGATGATGAGTGGGAACATCCCCATGATCAGAACACAGAGGAACATCCCCATGATCCTCTAATCTAGCCTCTTCAGTCTATTGTCATACTTCCATCTCGTGTGTGTACTCTAGATCTGGTTCAGTAGCTAGTGTAGTGATACACAAAGTCAGGGCAGGCTGTACCATAAATGCCGGATATAATCAAAGTAACTGAATACAAGTGTTGGAAGAGAGCATTTAAATCATCAGATATCAGTGCTCAGTACAGGAATCCAAATTAAAGGATCCCCAGCAAATATCCATCCAGATTTGGTTTGAACTTGTCTGCTAGGCACCTAAACTTTTCTTATTTTTCTCTGATCCTCCCTGGAAAACATAGCTGTCCTTCTGAGTCTAGAGCCACAGCAACTGGTTATTTGCGGTTGTTTGCTCTCTAAGTAGAGTTCACATATTAAGCTAGGACTTGCAGTGTGTATAAGGTTATCAAAATGTGCTATGTGAATGCAAATACTAGGGGTTCAAAAACTATGATTTATGGCTTAGCATACCATTTGTTTGTTTGTTTGTTTATTATTTATTTATGTCAAGCAATTATAAGATAACAGGTAAAAGTATAAACATAGTTATGAATACATGAAATGGATACATAGAAGAAAAATAAAAATAAACAATAGGACAGGGATGGTAGGCACATTAGTACGCTTATGCACGCCCCCTACAGACCTCTTAGGAAAGGGGTGAGGTCAATAGTAGACAGTCTAAGGTTAAAATTTTGGGGGTTTGGGGAAGAAACCACAGAGTCAGGGTTTACTTAGTTCTTATGGATTATTTAATATCTATGGTTAGACAAATACGGCCTCCGTACTGTATGAAGACAATCACTGTGTCTTATGTTGTTTTTCAGAAGCACGTTTTCTTTTGTTGGAAGATTTTTTTCTATACACTTCAGATTAGATGGGAGACCTACTGAAGAACCAACGGTGGCTGAAATATAGACAATGACAAAAGTTCTAAATAGTCCATGTAACACACTTCTAATACTGCAAAACCATCATACACAATTTGTCTTTGTTTAGTGATTAAAGTTATGATCGGCAACTCAGTCATTTAGTAAAAGAGCCATTAACTGAAGTCACAACTGACCTTACAATCTTACTTCAACTTTCCTTTGCTTTACAGACCTGCAAAGACCATGAAGGCAAGGACTGATTGCTACATGAAAACTGTCTGCAAATCCATACTGAATAACAATAAGCCTGGACTTTATTTGGGATTTTCCCTGGTTCAGGCCAGCCCTTGAGCAGCTTCAAAACTGAACTATTTGAATAAACTTTTCTACATTATAAAGTTGAACCTTTAAAAAAAAAAGGGGGGGGAGGGGACAGAATGAGAAAGGCAAATACTGCTTTTATAGGAATGCCATTACTTCAGAACACATTGTCCTAAAGGGGAAAATGTGTCTGTCAACACAATACTGTGTTTTAGCAAGCAAAGTAAAATGATTGCTAAAGCTATAAATTACTCAAATGACATAATAGGCCACAGGCAGATGAGAAGAGATATTCTCAGATTAAGTAATATTCATTTTCAATAAAAGTTGTTTTGTGGTCTTTTTTTTTCTAAGCAGTCAACCGCTCTAAGCCAAGACAATTGAAAAGCCACCATCTGCTGCTAATCCAATTAGACAGTTCAAAGCCACTTTCACAAAGCACACTGTTACTGATTTATTCCATAAACGTATTTTTCAATTAAGCAACATGGAGGTCTGAATTCCTTCTAATTATGCTTTACTCAGAAATTATAATGATCCATGGATTGAGAAATTGGAGTGCTACAAGAAGCAAACATAAAATGAATTTGCAGTAACATTCCCTAAAGCCCATGTCACACTGCACCAACGGATGGAAAGAGGATGTAAAACAGAGAGAAACACTTGCCTTCCATTGGTTAACGCAATGCATCCGTTCTGTACTCACTGCGTCCGTTTTTCTTCCTCTCTATCCGTCCAGCATCCGTCGGTTCCATCTGCTCAAAAGTTTGAGCTGCTCAAAACTTTTTGAGTGGAAAATGTATCCAACACGTCCATTACTACATCCACGACGCACTACACGGGGAACATCTGGTTCTGCATCTGTACGGCATCCCATTAACGCATCCGCTACAATCCGCGCTAGAGCTATCTCGCATCATGCGCCAATCCACGCATACCAAATCTCGCGGTTCCGAGTGCGAACAACGGCACACTAGGAGGAAGCGAAATCGGACAACGGAACTAGTGACGCACAGCCAGTTTAGCTAAGCGATTGAGACGAGCAGAAAGGCAATGACCAACGGATTGCAGTTCGACATAGAAAGGCATTTAAAATGGAAACAAAACGTTCGACAGAGGGGTATCTATCGTCGGATATTTAAGGATGCTCTAGAGGATGCCTGAGAGATGCAAAAGGACACAGTAGAGCGTGGGAAAACCGGAGATTGCCGTATAAAAAGGGGGAGGAACTCACCTGCGGGATCTCCACTATTACTCCAGCAGCACCCTGCTGTGCAGACCTCTGCAGCCTTCATCTGGCTATGCTCTTCCACAGCAATCCGTCACTGTCGACCCATGGATCGCTAAACAGCAGTCCTTTTTGGCAGCCACCATCGTTTCACTGGCCAATACAGAACTAGCGCAGCCATCTACAGGGACCTCTTGTCAACTGTTCCTAGCCAGGAAGAAAAGCGGAGGAAGGCCGGCCAAGAAGGTCGTCGGGACGAGAATTGGATCGGAGAGAGAGCCACCAGTAGGACTGTACAAACAAAGCTGATGGCGACGAGCTAGCGAACGAAGACCCTACGTGCATGTCCAGAACTTCATGAGGATGCCTCCAGCCACGTTTGATGAAGCTGTGGAGTGGCTGAAAACCCAGGTTTAACCAAGCAGACCACCAACTTCCGGCCACCTGGACCCTGGGCTTTCAATGTGGCACTGAGTCTGCAGCCACCTGGCTCAGGACGACCCGTACAGGAGGCATGCAGTACGGCTGGAGGGTCTCTGCCACACAACACCATCAGCATTGTGGTCAGAGAAGTTGCGTGCAGGCCATCACGAAGGAATACCTGGAGGAGCTCCTCCAGTGCCCCATCCACTGAAGGAAGGAGGAGGAAGTGGTCTCAGAAGTGGAACTTCCCCACACGGTTGGAGCCATAGATGGGCAAAGCACGTGGCCTGCAAACTCCAGCAAGTCGAGATCCACTTATATCAACTACAAGGCTTCTTCACATCATCCTCTTCGCCATGGTCCAGGGCTTAACTACAAGTTCATGTACATTGAAGGCTTCAGGCAACGGGTTCAGCTTCAGGATCCAGGTATACAACGCCAGTGACCTTCAAGGAGGGGCTGGAACACAAACCTCATCATGGGCTTCCAGATCCAGATCCCCTGCCCAACGACACTCAAAGATGTACCCTACTTCATCGTTGCGGGATTGGGGGGGGGGTAAAAACGGGCATTCTCCCTCAAAACCTACCTCATTGAACCCTACACTTCCAGATGCCTCACCTGTGAAGAGAGGATGTTCAAGACAGCTGTCCCGAGGAAGGCGGTGGTGGAGAACGCCTTTGGCATTCCTGCCAACAGGTTCCAGTACTTCTCAACCACCATGCAGCATCGCTCACAAACGTTGAGGAGGATCGTGGAATCTTGCTGCATCCTGCACAATCTCATGCACAACCGGCTACCCAGTTCTGCCAGAAAGGCTCGTGGACCATCCAACAAGGCAGTGGGGACATGAAGCCTGGGGAAATGGAGGCAAAGCGAAACCTCATAGGACACTTGAGCCTCACGTGAAAGGGAAGAAGCAGCGCAACCTCCTGAAACACTGGTGCAACTCCCCAGCTGGAGCAGTTGGAGTGGCAAGACAGGATGATAGCATGATTAATGGATGCTTCCTTCAGCCTGTTACGCATCACACTGATGAGATTGGGCCATGTATGGTTGGTGGCTGCAATGAAAGGGCATTTACATAAAGAATTGTGTTTATGTGACATGTGTGGTGAATTGTTTTAAATTGTTATTGATAATTAAAGGCTCAAAGGTGTGGCACCTGGGAGGGTGGACCATACAGTCCCACGATTGCTTGCACTGGAGGTTATATCTATCCCACAGCTATTACCCATTCCAAAGGTCATTCTGCCCATCCCACAGGTATCTTAACCCATCCAAAAGTATCCCTCCCATCCACTTGCTATCTGTAACCCATCCAAAAAGGTATCCCTGCCCATCCCACAGCTATCTTAACCCATCCCAAAGTTATCCTTGCCCATTCCCACTGCTATCTTAAACCCATCCCAACAAAGCAGAAAGGCTTAAAACCATCTCTAAAAGTTTCCACCAAGACTTTATTGAAAAAAATAAATGAAGCAAATCCAGAAATAGTGTGTGAAGCAAAGATAATCTTATGTAAATAACAAGCGTGTAAAAAGAAAAAATGACCCAAGTCAAGTGTCCAAATAAAAGTCCCACAGGTAGCCATCCAGGGGGTTCTTTTTCTTTGGGCCCCAAGAACTTTTTCCCTTTTTTGGTTTTTTTCCCAAAAAACCTCGGGAAAGGTGTGTCACATGTCTCAGGGTGAAGGATCCAGGTGCTGTGAGTGGCTGCTGTGGAGTGCGGGGTTCTGAAGCACCACTGGGGTGCCTTGGCCCCGAGAGGACAACAGGACGGTGTGTTGAGGAAGCTCTCAGACAGCTGGCTCAGCCCCGTGATGTGAGAAGCCACCTTCTTCCATGCCATGGGGTGTCTACCCTACCGATGACAAGATGTACTGAGGGCCGGGCTTGGCTGTGGGTGGAAGAAAGGAGCAGTGTAGCAGGGCTGTCATAGTTCTGCACTGGTGAGGGCTGGCATCGGTGGCATGGTTGGCATGGGTGCATCAGTGGCGTGGTTGGCATTAGTGGTGTGGGTGGAATGGGAGGCATCAGTGCGAACCGGTGGGCAACGTTGGCATCCGAATGAACCTGTGCCTGGGACTGGGAAAGCTGCGTGCCTGTGCTTGCTGGACCTCCTAGGTAGCGGACCTTCGTTTAGGTGAGGGCCATGTGGAAAGCATTGGAATGGAGGGACATCACCCTGGGTGGAGGAGCAAACCTGGACTGGGTTGGGAGCAGGTTTTCATCTGGTCTGAGGGTTTGTGGAAGCAGATCGGTTGATCCTGTCCTTCACCACCTGTAACTGGGGTTTCCCCATGTCATGAGGGGGTCTGTTCACATAGGTGAGCAGGAAGGGCTTTGGTTGGAGGATGAGGGAGTCAGGTGTGGATCAGCTGAGAGAGATCTATGCTGCTCCTGATGGTGGTCTCTTATCATCCAGCAGACAGCTGGTGGCTCTGCCTCGTCCTGTCTGGCTCTCTGCCTTTGGATGAGGTAGGAGCTGGGGGTGGATGCGGGTTGGGCTGTGGTGGAAAGTGCCGTTCTCCTTTCTCCCACTGCCCCAGAGGGATCCTCCAGCGCACTCCACCACGGGTACTACAGCTGATCGGCGGGGTCTCCATCGTGGCGACGCTCACAGATTACCTGCCTGGAGACAGGAGCTGACTCCGCCGGAAGGAGACTGGGCTCTCGCAGGACTGCCTGAGAGAGAGGGTTGTCAGAGGGGTTTGGCTCCTCGTGGCGGACTCACCCTCCAGGAAGCTGCACTGCATGAGTGTAGTTCTTTCTTGTCATATCACACTTGACCGCGGCCTGGCCAGATTTCTTGAGGTGCAGCTTTCCCGTTACGGGTGGGCATGTGCTTCCACCCAGCCGAATAGCACCTCTGAATGTTAGTAGCACCAGGCTCTCCGCCTTCTCTCTCCAAGCAGCCTGCTTCTTTTTGGTGTCCCTATTAGAGCCTGTGTCCCTTCCGCCATAGATTACTCATTCTCTCTCAGCCACTGCAGCACCTCAATCTATGTTTTCTCTTCGATGTTTTATGTCTCCTTCTTCCTATCTCGCGTATGTCTCTTCCTCTCTTTGGCAGGCCACATGGGGCCC
This sequence comes from Laticauda laticaudata, assembly GCA_004320025.1. Taxonomy (NCBI): domain Eukaryota; kingdom Metazoa; phylum Chordata; class Lepidosauria; order Squamata; family Elapidae; genus Laticauda; species Laticauda laticaudata. The sequence continues at coordinate 41,334 of BHFT01005129.1, forward strand.
TCATCAGAGGGGCTTTCCAGGTTGTAGGGGGATGCTCCCACCAGCAGCTAGCAGCAAAGCGAGGACCAGCAGACCCAGGATCAGCAGCAAGCAGTGAGTAAGCACCACAGCCAGCAGCCGCAGGCAGAGACCAGCAGACCAGGCAGGACCAGCAGCCAGAGCACCAGCAGACCAGGAGCACCAGCAGGACCAGCAGGACCGGAGCAGGCCCAGCCAGGGTAAGCACCAGCAGAAGCACCAGCACCAGGGAGCGAGCCAGCAGAGTAGCACCATCAGAAGGCACCCACAAGCAGCTTCAGCAGAGTAAAGCACCAGCAGAAACACCACTGCCAGAAGCAGCTTCAGCAGAGTAAGCACCAGCAAGAAGCACCACCGCCAGAAGCAGCATCAAGCAGAGTAAGCACAGCAGAGAGCACCAGCACCAGGAGCAGAGTGCCAGAGAGGAACAAGGCGAAGCCCACGCCAGAACAGCTTCAGCAGAAGTAAGCACCAGCAGAAGCGACCACCAGCAGAAGCAGCTTCAGCGCGAGTAAGCACCAGAGAAGCACCACCGCCAGAGAAGCATCAGCAGAGTAGAGCACCGCAGAACACCACCGCTATAAGCCTCATTCATCAGCTCCTCCATTTAGCGAAGCAGAGAAGCCCCAGCCCCAGAAGAGCAGCCCGTGCTGCAGGAAAGCCCCAGCAGAAGCCCAGTGAGGGCCTGGGGGGGAAGTGGCCCTGTCCTCTTGCCAGGGCTGGCAGACAGATGGTGAGGCTTTCTTTCTTCCCCATGTGTTGTGGGTTGCTGGCGCGGGCAGGTGGCAGGCAGCTGGCAGGCAGGTGCAGGCGAGGCTGGCAGGCCAGGCTTGAGAGCTGTGTCAGGAAGCAGGTTCTTTCCTCTGAATGTTGACCTGCTTGGGAGCTGCTTCCCTTATACTTCGCGGGGGCTGACCAATTGCATCCTCCCCACAGTGCGATTGAACGCTAGGCATCAAACTAGGCTTCCGCTCTGCAATCCGCTTCATCCACCTCGGCATTCGCTTGTGCATCCGCTTCATCCTCTCGGCGTCCGCTCTGCATCTGCTGTATCCGGTTCCGCGTCCGCTTTGCTGCAGTTCCCGGAAGCGTTGCAATGTTGCCATCCACTCTCATCGCTATCCATCGCTAGGCTTCCGTGGAGCATCCACTTCATCCGCCCCTACGTCCTCCTACCGTCCGTTCCTTGCCGTGTTTTTCGCTCTGGTTATGCCAAATTCGGGCTTTTGAGAGTGGATAAAACGGATGGAACATTTTTTTCGTCCGCTGTGTCCTTTTTACAAACGTTTTGCATCCGTCGGCCAGTGTGACAGGGCCTTTAGACACTCATCTAGTCCTTGTCACAACATCCACCAATTGTGCTCTGTATCTTGGTAATTTATCATCTCTACCATGTTTTTCATAAAAAGAGAAGGTCATTCTTGAAGGTATGAAAGTCATCATTCTAGCCTTTGTCTATCCACTGCAGGATGAAGGCCTCTTCTGCATATTTCCAACCAATATAGTCTTGAGCAATGTTTTTTTTGGCAATTGGGCCTGCAATACTTGCAGATGTCTTCACTCTATCTTGTTTTAGCTTCCTGGCATAATATATTCATATTGTCTTCTCTCTCTCTCTCTCTCTCCCTCCCTCCCTCCCCCACACAGAAGATGAATATAACCACTAGAAAAACATATTTTGCCGGGAAGGCTTAACCTTTTGGAATGGGGGAGAGTGCAACTCACCCACTAGTAAGTGAAACACAAAAGATTGTGTTTGGCTCCAAAATTTGTGGGATTCTGTGGGGTGATAAGGGAATATGAAACTAGATCATTTTCCAGAGGCCTCTTGCTGCCAACTATACCTTAACATGAAGGAACAGGAAAATGGGGAAAAATGAATTTTCTCCCCAATCCCCAGAATTTTGTAATTCAAAGATCCCCAACCTTTGTAACAGAAGTGGGAATATTTGGAAAGCATGTTGTGGGCATCCTCACAAAATGAGTGCAAGTGACCTCAGCATGCATCCATTAGCTACTGCCCATAATTGTGATATTTCTTTTCCAGAGGGCAGATTTGTGGGTTGTGTGCTTTCCAACTTCCTTCTTGCTTTCCTGTCTTTTTTCTATTTTTCTATCATTTTCAGCTTAGTGGTTTTATTTTTATGCACAAGTGGGCATTCTTCTAAACCACTCATCCTTTTCTTTCAGGAAAACTGCAGTCTATAAGGGGGCACAGAGACATTCTGGAAATTTGAAATATGTCTGACATTGATGCTTTCCCTTTATAAAATGACAGGTTGTTTCTTTTCATGAAAACATTCTTGAAACAATAACATCAGTTGATTAAGCAGTGCCAAGAGACATATCCATGGGTACATTAACGGCTGCAGGTGATACATTAAGGGTCTAGGTTATAAAATCATTCCACTAAAAAGATGATACAGCACTGATCACTGGAATTTTAAGTTATTAACTGTCATTATACTTAATATGCTATTGCACATTGACTTTGTAGGCTTCTTTACAATGCTTTATTTCAAATATACCTCTATTTTTTTCCTGGCCAGCACATTCTATTGAATGAAGACAGCAGAAAGGAAGATTTATATCCATCTGTGAAGCCTGTGGATCCAATTGGAGACATCTGTTGGCAGAATTGGAGAAGACTAGTGGCAGATGAAGGCTCGCTGGTGCCCTAAGCACTGACAAATCTTGGTGCCACCCTCCTTTGTAAGTACTGTACAAATGAAGCCAAGTTTAGGGTACATAAAAGTTTTTTGTGGTGCCCCTTTAAACCTGGTGCTCTAAGCACGTGCTTAGTCTGCTTAATGGTTAATACACCACTGGAGAAGACCTCTTTGACAATTTCTGGATCATTCTGCCATTCTCTATTGCCTTCTTCTTCCCTGCATCCACACATCTATATGCATTGGGATGTCCTCTATCTCTCCCATCTATCTGTCAAAAATATGTGATTCAACAGGATCCATCTTTCAAACTCTCTTGCTCTTTCTGCAATTTAGTATTCCCTATCTAAAATCCATTCCAAAGTGTCCTGTTAAAGTCTGGAGTGAATTAGCTCTTTGATTCTAACTGCTTTAATTAGTTTAACTATAAATCAGCTCAGTAGGTAAACAGAGGCTGTATATCAAACAGAAGCTTACACACAATGTAACACTCCTGAATCTTTGCTTGTACACTAGAGCAGAACACAGGTTGGTTGAAGCTGATATCACTACTTTTCTAGGAATTCCACAGATTTCTACAGCTCAGCTCTTTTTTTTTAACTCTTTTTTTAGGGATTGGCATTTATCCAACATTAGGATCTAACTAGGGGTGGGATTCTACCAGTTCGCACCTATTCGCTAGAACCAGTTGTTAACATTCTAAGCAGTTCGGAGAACTGGTTGTTGGAGGAAATTACTGGCCTAATCCTGTAAGGAAGGTGGGAAGAAAACATTCTGGTGTTGCTTACAGAAACTGCCTCTCCATTGATCCTTATTACATTCTTGGCAGGACTGGACTTCCTGTCTCAGGAACTTCTCTGGAGTTTTTTTCCCTTCCTTTGCTGGTACTTTGTTTTTTTGGAGTGACCATTCAAAGTTACAATGGCACTGAAAAAAAGTGACTTATGACCATTTTCACACTTTTTCACACTTTCATGACTGTTGCAGCATCCCCACAGTCATGAGAGGCCAGGCGAGGAGATATGTGGCCTCGATGTGAGTGATATTGAGTTGGCCATGCCCAACCAATTAACATACCACCAACCCATGCCCACCAACTAAGCCACGCCCACAAAACCGGTTGTTAAAACATTTGAATCCCACTCCTGGATCTAATTCCTCATTATCAGGATCAGCTTCCTTCTGTGTAGAGACTAAGCCAGTGGTTTCAGGAATAGTCTCAGATGGTTGACAATCCATGACTAACATGCCATTAATTCTTTCAGAGTCTGATGAGTTTGTAACACCAAGGGTTAGGGAAGATAGCATGGTCGTTTCAGAGGAAGAGAGTCTGATAAGGCCAATCATCTTCCTCTTCTATTGCTGGGATCACTGAGAATTCCACTCAGAATTTTCCTTTTGTGTGGGAAAACAGTTGAGAAAAGTCGAGCTTCATCTCGGCAGAGGTGGTTTTGCAGGCCTAGAGGAAAGACTCCACCACTGTTTTCCGGCATTAGGTGTCTCTCCCCACCCCAAGACTGAACATATTTTCTTGAAACATGGCCTGCACTCCATGAAAAAAAAATTTGGTGAGGAAAGGGTGGTCACTTTTTAAAATGAGAGGCCCCTTTCTGCCTTTGTCTACTTGTATAAGGATTGTGACTGATACAGAGGAAGTATATTTTGAAGGTGCCCTCAATTTCTCTAGCAGATAGAAATAAATGTTGTCATTTGCCAGCATTTTGCTCTCTGTGATTCCAGAGAGTCCCTTTTAAGCATCTGAGGGCTGTATTTTATTTTATCATGGGTATGCAGGTTGGAGGATGGAAACTCTGATAGTTAATAGCTTTGTCTGTCCTATGTTCTGAGCTGAATATGCTCTGGCTGTAATCCTACAAAATGTAAGGCCTAGCAGTGTATTTTCCATTACTTCCTCCAGATTGTTTTTCAGATACAGAGATTAGAAAAATAGCTTTGTTAAAAAAGAAAAAATAGAATAAGATCATTTGAACAGAAGTTTGTATTATATATCCATCAGAAACACTTTTAAATTTACTCTTCATAGAAAATGCACACTAAATCTTGTTATTGGGAAATTAAAGGGCAAGCACTGCGAGAGTAGAGGTGATTGATGTTAACTTAATATTTTCTCAGGATGAATACCGAGGGGAAAAAAATGTAATTCTGATAATCTAATGGGTTGTAGCCTAAGCTATATGTACAATTTAGCGACAATCTTTCCAGTAAAGTATTTGTTTGCTCTGAGAAAGAATTTCCCCTGGAAATGGAAATAAACTTTATAGATTCTAAATGATGCTGGATAGAGTGTCACAAGCGTGTGTAGCCTGAAGTTTAAAATTCTATGAAGTGAGCTCCATTAGTTTGTGCATGCGTGAGCCTGCTTAACATCAGGGAAGTAGATGAGAGAGTTCAGGAATCCTGGCTCGGAAAAGAGGAGTACAAGTTACATTGGCAATGCTTCACATGGTACTGCATAAAAGTGTGAAAAAATTAGATCAAGCTCTTGGCATCCCAAAACAATGAAGCAACCCACAGTGACAAGAATGTGCTGTAGCATCCTGTTCCAATAATATACGTGGATGTCTTCCAAGATCCTGTGCTTTTGATCAGAAAGGGATTTACAGAAATGATACCCAAGCAGAAAGGATGATGAGATGGAAAAGATCGGAATAGCAGCAATGCTCTCTTGTGGCTGAGAGCTGCCAGAGCTGCCTCCATCATATGTTTACAACTACAATATACTGAATAGAGTTCCCGATCGGGCTGTTGATACTTCATCCCACATTCCCGTCCATTATCTTGCTTTCAAGTGAGAAAGCCTTAACCTATGAGTCATGATATAGTGTTCCTATTGTTCAGCCTTAAGTGTAAAAGTTTCCAAGGAATAGTGAATATCTCTGTTAATAAATGTGTCCAGAATCAAGAAAGTCTGCAAAGGCCTGGATCATTCAACAACATATTAAGCAATACTGGTTACTTTCACATGACACAATAAACCAGATAATTAAAGGATGTAGTATTTTATTCAAGTCTGAAACAAGGGAAAAAAGCAATGAATGGTATACCTGTTTGGTCCTTTGATTTAGTACAATGTTTTTTCCCTACAATAGCTAGAGTAGGTTGTAAGCATCAGAGCTGTCCATATTTTTTTGGCAAAATGCTGTAGATGTGGCAGCAGATCAGGGAGAACTTCTTGTAAAGTTCTATGGAGCTATTGCACACTTCTACTATTTTTTTTTGGGGGGGGGGCATATGGCATCTACAGAAGTCATGCTATCACAGATATAAAAGTATAAGTTCAAATAAAGCATTCGCAGGTATATATAGATAGATATAGATATTGATAGATGATAGACCAACAGACTAACCGACATCATATGGAGAGTACAATATGTCAGACAAAATATTACATTAAGATAAAACCATAACAAAATCTGCATAATATGGCGACATAGAGTCACAATGGGATAGATGTTCTACTGAGATAACAGTTAAGAGAATGTAGACAGCTGCAGCTTGACAATTTTCAGGCACCTCCACATCTAGCAGTTCTTGCCTGATCTGATCTCACAAGGTCAGTTAATTGATGAAATAAGTCCATTTATTTCTGGTTCTTACCAATTCACTTGAAAACAGAACAAAGCTGGGTTCACCAGTTAGTGTTCCATCTCTGCAGTTATTGATCACTATAATGAGTTCCTTGTTCTGTCGTGATAACTTTCCTTGGTGCCTGTTTGTGGGCATTATTTAGAATATAGCTTCACCCTTACGATTCCAGCTTTGAGGAAAATCTCTTGTTGCCCTTTTGATGCCATGTTATCGTCCTTATTTGTAAGATTTTTTTTTAACCTGATAGAAGAATTGTGACTCTACAATCAGGAAGTTATTTCAGACAGCAATCAATCAGGTAATATTTGTGTTGATGCCCAAGTAAAAACAACAGACAATGAAAATGGGCATGTGGGAGCAGGACCTATCTTTTTTTGTGGTTGTTGTTTCTCTTTTTCATGGAATAATTTACTTCCTGTGGTAGGGATTTCTGGTTTTTTTTTTTTAGAACTTCCAGTAACTTGGAGCTGGTTCTGACTGACTTTTTTGCCTTGTTCTATTAGCCAATTGGCAAGATATGGAGTTATGATGCTCTCAGTATTTCTAAGCACAGAGGAAGATAATGACAAGTTAGTTTTAAACCCTCCTCCTGTTTTACAAGCTGCAATAAATATGAAATTTCCACATGAATAGATGTGCATATGCAAAATAAGAATCATGACACACAATATTTATTGGCAGTCTTACTATCTCTGCTTAGCTTACAAAGCCCAATAAGGTTAAGTGGATCCTGCCACTTGTTAAGATACAACTCTATATATCCAATAAACAAGATTAAGATTTAATTTTAACCAGAGTAACTTCTGGACTGCCTTGGAGAGAACTGCCTCCAGTAACTTGGAGCTAAATTAAGAAAAGAGAGACTCATAAGGACCCCACCCGTAGCATTACAGTTTCTTTTATATATACTCCTTTTTATGAATAGAGATGACCATCTACAACCACAAAGGCAGATGCAATTTTTAATATTTTAATACATTCCTTAGGAAAATTGAACTGTACCTGGACTTTAAAATATATTTAGTAAATTTTCTAATAGATGATATTGTTGTCTCTTTGGGTTTTACAAAGGGTGTCATGCATACCGCTTTCTTTATTATATCATACTTTGAAGTCATTCAATCAGGGATGTACAGCCTTATGGTTGCCAGGGTGCATACAGGAAGCCAAGTGGGTATGGTTGATGTGGCAATATTGTTCTGAGTTTAAGGGAAAGTTTATATGTTCAGCTTATTTAAGAATATAATCCATAGTTTTGTCATGTCTTGTAATGATTGATATGCACCATCAAGTTGGCAGCTCACAGCAGCCACGGATAGCTTTTCTCCATGACAATCTATTTTTCACTTTTCTGTTTTTCCAGTAGTGCACTTGATTGCCACTGTAATCAAGTCCATTCACCAGGGTATTGTTTGTCCTCTTATTCTATTTCCAAATATATACATACATACATACATACATACATACATACATACATACATACATACATACATACATGTATGTTCCGAAGAGAATAGTTTGGCCCTGGTCATTTGTGCTTTGTGTGAGAATTCAGGGTTTATTTGTTTGATGATCCTTTTGTTTATAATCTTGGCTATCCATGACGTCCCCAGGACTATTCCACAACCCAAAGTTTAAAAACACTCTTCTTATTTTGGCTTCTCTAAAGCCCCGGTCCCACTGCACTTACGGATACAAAGAGGATGTAAAACATTAAAAAAACATTGCCATCCATTGGAAAATGCTATGCATCCATTGTGTACTCACTGCATACGTGTTTCATATGCTCTATCCCTCGAGCATCCGTCCACTGAGATTTCATTCTGCCCAAGATGTTTTGCAGCTGCACAAAAACTTTGTGAACAGATGAATTTTCCGCCGTGTACGATGACTACATCCGCGACATATATGGCAAAACAAATTGTTCTATTGTCCATTCAGCATCCGTTTCAACGTCCGCTGTATCCTCTCTGCATCCTCTGGCCATCCCCTCAACTACACATCGCGCTAGCAGCTGAAAACGGAAAGGGGGAGGAAACAAAAGGTATATGGAACGGTCTACACAGCGTTAGTAGCACGGAATAGAAATAATGTAAGCATATGCATCTCATATATAAAGGATTTTAAAACGGACAAAAGTCTGTATCTGGGATATATCTTGTATATTTAGATGTTCGCAGTATGTCTAGAGTATGTAGAGAGGACACCAAGCGGACTACCAATATTTCCTATAAACAAGCGGGAGAAAATCACTGGATCTCAGTATGACGCTCCAGCAGCCGATGTGGTACAGACCTGTTCACCCTTGGTTTGGTCTGCCACATCAATCAATTGTCTCTCCACCATGGATCATGACACAGTCCGTATGATAGCTGCACTCATTCATCACCAGAACCAAACCCTTGTCAGGACGGTTTCACCCTTTATACAGAGGAGATGTCCAAGAGGCTGCTGTGGGTTCCGAGGAATGAATCGTGAGGAAGAATGGAGTTTGGACTGGTAAGTGCACAGTTGATGGTGGAGTCTGAGGAATGAAGACCCTCGTTGCATTCCGACATTTCATGAGGATGCCACAGCCATGTTTGACGAACTTGTACAGCATCTGAGACCCAGGTTGACCAAGCCTAGCCATCAATTTCCATCCCAACCTGGACCCTGGAACTGAAGGGTGCACTGACTCTGCGGCACCTGGCCTCTTGGAACCACATCACAGAAACATGAAGTATGCGTGGAGGGTGCCACCACAACAGCATCAGCAAAGTGGTCAGAGAAGTGGGCAGGCCATCATCAAAGAATAAGGGAGGAAACTCCTCAAGTGCCCCACCCTGAACAAGGCTGGAGAAAAACTTGCAGAAGAGTGGTATCAGAGGTGGAACATTCCCCACACCGTTGGAGCCATAGATGGAAGCACATGGCCTGCAAAGCTCCAGCCAACGCAGGTCCACTTATTACAACAAAAGGGCTTCTTCACGTAACACTCCTTTGCCATGGTTGATGCTCACACAAGTTCATCTACATCGATGCTCCAGGGCAACGGGTCAGCTTCAGATGGCCAGGTATACAATGCAAGTGACCTCAAGGGATGGGCTGGAACGCAACCTCATCATGGGTTTTCCAGATCCAGACCTCCTACCCAATGACACACAAGATGTGCCCTACTTCATCATTGGTGATGACGCCTTCTCCCTCAGAACCTACCTCCATGAAACTGTACACTTCAAGACTACCTCACCGTTGAAGAGAGATCTTCAACTGCAGGCTTGTCCAGGGCAAGATGGGGGTGAGAAGAATGCCTTTGGCATCCTGGCAAACAGGTTCCAGATACTTCTCACCACCATGCAGCATGAGCCAGCAGACTTTGAGGAGCATCGTGGAAGCTTGCTGGCATTCCTGCACACAATTCTCATGCGCACCCGCTACCAGTGTTGCAGAACACGACTTGTGCACCGTCAACAAGGGAATTGGGACATTGGAGTCTGGTGAATGGAGGCAAAGACGAAAACCTGATAGACACTGGGATGTACAAGGCCCCAAACAAAAGCTTACACGTGAAGGGAAGAAGCAGCGCAAACCTCACTGAGACACTGGTGCAACTCCCCAGCTGGAGCAGTGGAGTGGCAAGACAGGATGATAGATGATTAATGCATGCTTCCTTGAGCTGCTCCCATAACACTGATGAGATTGTGCCATGTATGTTGAGTAGGTCCTACAATGAATAGGGCATTAATAAAGAGCTTTATTTATTTTAAATGTGTTGATCAATGAATAAATTGTTATTGATAAAAAAGGGTCTATATGTGTGGCATCTGCGGATGGGGGGACCATACAGTCCCACTGATGCTGCACTGGAGGTTATCTATCCCACAACTATCCTTATCATCCTACAAGCATGCAAAGGCTTAAACCATTTGTTAAAAGTTTTCATCAACAACTTTTGGTGTTGGACAGGGTAGCTGGCTCCTGGCTGAAGAGGATTGGCTGTCTGTGGGCTGTCTGAGGGAGAGGGGTGTCAAAGGGCTGCCTCCTCGGTGGCGGATCTCACCCTCCAGGAAACTGCACCTTGGGCCATGATGTACATCTCATGGTCAGTGATCTGACAGTGGCCTGCCCCAAATTTTTTGAGGTGTAGCTTGCCATTCCAGGGTGTGCATGTGCTTCCACCATCCCAGGGTACTTTTGCAGTGTACCCCAGCTCTCTGCCTTGTTTCTCCAAGCTGCCTGCTTCTTCTTGGTATCGTGATAGAGTCTGTGGCCCTTTCTCCAGAGGTACTTCATTCTCCCTCAGCCATTCCAGCACCTCCATCCTCATGCTCCTCCGAACAGGTATGTACTGTTTCCTCTCTCCCTTCTCGCTTCCCTTGCCTCTTCCTCCCTCTGGGAGGGCTTCAGCGGGCCTTCAGGGGCTTTGAGCAGCAGGGCCTTCAGGGGCTTGAGCAGCAAGGCCTTCATGGGCTTGAGCAACGAGGAGCCTTCAGGGGCTTGAGCAGCAGGGCCTGCAGGGGCTTTGAGCAGCAGGGGCCTTCAGGGGCTTGAGCAGCAGCTGGCCTTTCAGCAGCAGGGCTTTGAGGACCTTGGGGCTGATCCACCACCAGCAGCAGCAGCAGCAGCAGAGTTCAGAGTCAGTGCCAGGGGTGGGATGCTGGTCTGTTCCTTCTTGCCAGGGCTTGGAACGCACGTCTTTCCCTGTATGCTGACTGCATGCGTCCTAGCATCCTTTTATATCCGCGGAGCTCGATGCAATTCATACTCCCCTCATGCGCAGTGAACGCTTTGCATCCGATATACATCCTTGCGGCATTCCGCTTTGTTTCCTATAGGTGTCCATGATGCATTCCGCTTTCATCTGCTTTGCATCTGCCCCTTCCGCTATGTGTCCACTTCGCAATTCTCCCACAGAACCCCTTCGGGACGGTGTCATCCACTGCCATCTGCTGTCATCAGCTGGCTTCCTATGAACATCGCTTAACATCCCCACTACATCGCTACAAACGTCCATTTCCGTTCTTTTCCGTTCTGTTTATGCAAATTTTTGCCACTTTTTGGAGTGGATGACAACGAATGGAGCCACCCCCAAACTTTTGCTCGTCCGCTGTGTCCTTTATGCATACGTTTTGCGTCCGTCGGCCAGTGGGACCTAGCCTTAAGTCTAACTTTCACTTCATAGAATATCACAGGGAAAAATATGGCTTGCAAGATTACTTCTTCTAAATAGAGAAAAATGCTGAAGTTCAGTGGGTTCTGAGAAATATAAAATGATGGCTCAGAAGAGCCACGTTACTTCTTATCTTATTTCAATAATTCTGAAAAATCTGCAATTGGCGCACATGTTCTGTCCTTGTTCTTACCATGCAGCCCTTTGTCTTTAAGTTTCATCCAGTTAAAAAAAAAAACTTTTTCTAGACCTCCATATGTGTATAATATATATCCTATACCTTCACAGTTTTACAAAATCTCTGTTTTACTAAAGCTCATACTATATATAGTAAATCATGTTGACTTTAAAATTCCATACAGCTCTTTTCTCTGTTGGAATTAACAAGTTTTCAAAATATCCTTTTTGTTTTTTGATTATATAGCATAACACACCATTTGTCAATATGCATTAGCATAAACCTTAAAATAAATTATGTACAAAAAGATTTTAATATATCTTGGCTCCAAATACAATTGAAAGAATTTTTGTTTGAAAAGAATAATGCTATGTAACTAAACCCAAGTAACTGCACTCTGGAAAAATCAATTTAAAATAAACAGATCTTTGCTGCATCACAGTCTGGTCTGTGATCTGTTTCCATGCTTACATTGTAAATCACATGAGTGTTGCTGTTCGTTACCACTTTAATGATTGCTTTTGGGTCTTGATGGACTGAAGACTTCCATTCTTTTGCAAGATCTGTTTTGGCGAGCTCCAAGAATGTAGAATTGTTGCCAGGAATGTCTTTCCCCGTTCCAAGCTTGCTTGCATAACTCACGCTTGTCACATGCAAGCACTACTCTGTGGGTGTTCATGCTAGAGGGCAAAATGCTGTGTGTTCCAAAAGAATTCCTTCACTTCTTATAAAGTAAGGCTGAAGAGCAATTAGTGATAAGGACTCATACCAAACCATTTGTGAGACCCCAGATAAATTGGTAAATAGGTTTGCACTGGGCAGACAGTGACCGGAGATCCAGATGTTTGGAAGGAATCAAGGAAGCTTTTCTTCATTTTATGAAAAAAATATTAGGGCAGAAAGTTGAAACTGAACAATGAAGGGGAGGTATTTGGGAAACTGCAATAAAGAGTTGGAAAGCTCAAGTGCAGGAGTCTGCAACCTTAAACACATTTGGACCCGTTTCCCACAGAAAACACCAGGAACCAATAATTTAACAACTGGTGTGACTGGGTGGGCATGCCAACTTGACATCACTCAATCCCACCTAGTCACCTCCTGCTCTGGAATATGGAACAAGTCTCCTTCCCCTGCCATCATCCTTACCTTCTCAGGCTAGATGAGGAGTGATGGGGAAGGGAGGGGTGGAGCCAGCCAGTGGTGGGATCAGCTGACAGGGAGCCACAGCAGAGGGCTGAAAGAGTCGCATGTGGTTCCAGAGTTTCAGGTTGCAGAACCTTGCTCTAGTGGCTACAGGAATTAAAGACATTAACTCTAGTATTTTAGTGGTATAAATTATGGCATCAAGAACCCATTTTTGTGTGTACTGAGAACTTGAGCTTTCTGTTACACCAAGGGGCACATCAATAGGATTATCTTTACATGAATGGGGCTTTACAGCAGCTCCTACTCCATGAACCCAAAAGCTTCTCTGATCTCAAAAGATCAGTCTAAGAATTTAGAACAGGTAGACTTTACCTGGATAGCAGTAATCTTATCCTAGTCTAGTCCTTATAGCTCACAAATAAAAAAATAAAGAGTTCAATCCAGTTACACTTCTTTTTAAAATGTCCTTGATCTTTTTTTTTTTCCTTCTGCAGACAAAATCATTTGGCTTCTTTCCCATCTTGTTGGATAAAAGGAGAAAGGATGACTACAGAAATAAGTAACACACATGAACCAAAGGGGTTGGCATTCTGTTGCACGGCAAAACTTGATTTAAATGATACAAGTACAACCTGCAGTAAAGTGTTAACTGAGAGTTTGCTTAAATATGGTTTGGTAAGGGAAAGTCATTTGGCTATGTTTGCATAAAAACAAGGAGTAGTGATGGACAGAGTTCAGGTCTGATACACGGTTTGTAAGAATTTTACTTGCATTCTTAGGATAAAATAAATTATATCCCATAGTATTGAAATATGTGATAAAAGTAACATGTTCAGTGTGTTTTGAAAACTGGAGGAACAGCAAGATATCAAGACCGTAGGAGAATAAACCCAATATTTAGATAGGAAAAAGAAAAGGCTGGAATGTAGCCACTAGACATTATTCAACTGTGTTTAAAAGCTATCCAAGTTGTAGTTATTAACATGGTATTGTGGTAATAGCACACATGAATATGAATTCCACATATTAAGTATGCTCTGTTGAAAAAGCACCTTCTATTTAAATTTCCTTCTAATCGTCTCTCTCCAGTCTGCTCTAACCAGCATCTCATCAGGAATGCTGATCAGATTGAGATTTGGTCTGCTAGGACCCGGTGTCAGAAGGATTTCTTTTAGGGCTTCTACTTGGCTACTATTCTACATCAGTAAATAATGTCATGCAGTAGCCAAATAGTTGCATCACCATTTTTGGAGGTTTCATTTCACCGATACTGTACTTGGAGTACTGTGTCCAGTTTGGGGCATCATATTTTAAAAGGAAGATGGAAAACGGCTTGGGTTATGAAGATGATAGAACCTATAAACCAAGTCTTGTAAGTAAAATTTAAATGAGCTGGACATATCTATTATAGTTTGAAAAATAGAAGAGAGATCATTGTGACTTACAAATATTTAAAAGTATTTTGATCTTATGAGATACAAATTTGAAGTCTGACTTATCAGACAGCATTGAATTTGTGTCATCCTGGTGCTTTACGATTCACATTTTTTTTTAATAGCAAGGACAAAGAAAGGAGATTGACCCATGGTACAGTGGAAATGCAAATGGGATGTTTTAATTCAGAGAAGATGCTGGCTGCTGAGAGAGATTAGATTATAAGAAGATAGATAGTGAGGAATGCTTAAAGTTAAAAATTGTAGCTTAGCTGGTGTACAGTTTTTGATGTACGCTATCTTAATGAAGGATTCACTGAATGTTGATCTCTGCAAAAGCACTCTAGGATCTCTCTAAATTGGGCTGCACACAGGCTTAACTAAAATCCAGAACATTTTAGGATTTAAGAGATTTCAGCTATTAACATGAATTAACATCCTTACGCATTGACAATGCCGCCAATTCAGAAATTCTTCTAGCTGATGTGATTGCAATTAGGAAGACCACCTTATATGTCAGGANTGATGTTTTTGCAATTAGGAAGGCCACCTTATATGTCAGGAATTTAAGACTAGTGGTTCTTAAAGGCTCAAACAGATCAGCTGTAAGAGCAGTTAACACCTTGTTGAGATCCCAGGTGGGATAGCGGTGAATTACAGGAGGTCGTAAGTTTTCGGCACCCTTGAGAAAACTGCGGACATGTGGATGGTGTGCTATGGAATGGAGGTCACCCCAGGTTATCACCGAGGCTAAGGCCACCCCCTGTCTATGTAATGTATTTGGAGATTGGCCCTTGGTCAACCCCTCCTGTAAAAAACCCAATAATTGTCCTATTGATTACAAATAGTGAAAGATTGTTTGATTTAAGACTCTGAAAGAATCCAGAAGAACAGAGAAGAGAACTGGCCAGTAAATATTTTATAGTGGTTTATTTTCCTAGGTTATCTTCTCCCAATTCAGCAATAGTAGATTTCTGTGTTTTAGAATTAAGCAGGAGTGTTCTGCTTAAAATATGTCTGAAAAAATAACTACATTTTCAGGATCACAAATGGCTTGCATGCTCAAAATTATTTGCCATGATGGATTTTAATAAAAAGTATCAATTTTTATGTGGAGAAAAAATATCTGTGCACAACAGGACTCTCCATCTCCCAGCTTGTGGGTCAGATATGTCACATGCTGGCCACACCCATGCTCAGTTTAGTGAAGAGGAAAAATGTCCCATACATCACATGATGCCAGCTTATGTGTTCTGAAGCCCTTTCCTTGCCTTTCAATTAATATTTAACATTGAATTTTAACTATCTTTGCCACTTATTTAAAATTAATATACAGTTTTTATGTTTTTAATTTGTATTTGTATACCCTCCTAGAGTCTCTTTGTGAGAGAGATGGGTGGTTTTTAGATGTGATAAATAATAAATATTTCAGTACATTTATTGGCTCTGAATGAAGAAGGAAAGGAAATGCACATTTTTATTTCATCTCAAGTGTCCTATATATAGTGCAGAGCAGTAGTGGGATTCAAATCATTTAACAACCAGTTCTCTGTTCTAATGATTTCTTCCAACAACCAGTTCACCAAACTGCTCAGAAAGTTAACAACCGGTTCTCCCAAAGCAGTATGAAGTGGCTGAATCCCATCACTGGTGCAGAGGGTGATAAAAGACACCAAGGCTTTAAGGCCCTGTCACATCGGACAACAGATGCAAAAAGTATGTAAAAAGGACACAGCGGATGAGAAAATGTTTCATCTGTTGTTATCCACTCTCAAAAGTGCCCCAAATTTGCATAAACAGAGAGGACAACAACGGAAAGGAACGGACGGGGAGAGGACG
>BHFT01005130.1:0-10750 GCA_004320025.1 Laticauda laticaudata
ACTTTAACAGAACTACAATGACGTGGGATAATACCTGAAGGAAGCTAAACAGCACAAATATATATATATTTTATTTGGAACTGTAAGTTCTAGCAAGGAAATCAAACTGGCTGACTTTGGGCCAGTCATTCTCTCTCAGTCCAGCTCATCTCGCAGGGTTGTTGTTGTGGGGAAAATAGGGGCAGGCAGGAATATTAAATGAGTTTGCCACCTTGAGTTACATATAAAATGATATTCGAGAAGTAAAAATATTCTAATAAATGAAAAAAACTAAGGAAGGAAATGCACGATTCAAATGACATTGGTCTCTATTGGATCCTATTCATAATATCCTCCATTTGTATAAGGTTGGGCACCAACTTTTGGCCAAGTTCCCCCATTTCATTGCTTTAATTTATGTGGGGTGCAATCTGCTTTGAATACCAAATATGTTTTATAGCACTTAACAATAGCATTTAAACTTATACACTGCTCCATTGTGCTTTTCCACGTTCTCTAAGTGGTTTATAGAGTCAGAAAATTGCCCTGAACAATCTGGGTCTTCATTTTACTGACCCCTGAAGGATGGAAGGCTGAGTCAATTTTGAGCCCTGTTAGGATCAAACTCCAGACTGTGGGCAGAGTTTGCCTGCAATACTGCACTTTAAGCCCTGCGCTGCCAGGGCTCTGCCCATTTTATATTGGTAAAAGAATTTTATGTGGTATTTTGTTATGTTCCATATGACCCAAATGAGAAAGGTATGAGAGAAGACATAGCTCTTTGTAAGTTTAGCACAAAATCTCCTTGATTTCTCGCATGAGTCCATTATGTGCTAGATAGCCCATATCATGCTAGATAGAGCTCAGCTGTAAGACATTCTCAATTGTCAACAATTATTCTATTTGGAATCAATTAAACCCATCTAGGTCTTACAATATGATTTAAGCTTAAAGAAGATCAGAGTTTACTGGCATGGGAAAAGAAGGTAATTTGATGAGTCAGGGAATGGGGCCTTAAATCTATTTATTCTCAGTAGTTTAATTATCTTATTATAGTGGGGAAATCCTGGAAGCCTTAAATATATATGTTTTTCCTGTCATCAACAAAGATTCTTGGGGCTTTTCAAAGTACAATAAATGTCCTTTTATGCCAGAATACAAAATCGGATAAAATGTTAGAGGTTGGTTTAATGACAAAAGAGGAGATATTCAAACCTTTTACATTGCTATTTGAGAGAAATGAGGAATGAAAATGGAATGCTAATGTCTCTAAAATATTAAGCACAGAAGCACACTTAATATAAATTGACTTTGAGGGAATATCTGTCAGCGGGATGGTTCTAACTTTGTTTTACATACGTGTGCACTGCAGGAAGCTTGGAAACACCAATAATTTTTTGGCACACTGGAGCTCACACTTGACTTTCTGAAACATAACTCATTTAGTCTTTGAAAGATACTTTGATAAATGTTCACATGTGAGAGAGAGAAACTTCAAAGTCCATTCTGGTTTTCTGCAACCTTTGAAGGCAAAGGCAACTGAAAGTAGCAAGATTAGCATCTAGGTTTTTCACTGGCTGGCTGAGAAGACCACCCAAAGTTTTTAAAAAGGGGGTCCATGTCTTAGAGGAGTAATGTGAAACTGATTTCCATTGCAAGGAGGTCTTTCTATTCCCCCCAATTCCCTTTCAAGCTGGATAGATGCCATCAACACCAAAGTGCTTGTATTTACATTCTTACTCATGCTTAGGTAGAACAGGTGAGCAGTAGAAAAAGCTCCATACCCAGATAGTGAGCTAAGCTCATCTTGGAGTAGCCAACATCTGAGCTAGATTTCACTTTTCAACATAGATCAGCCAACTGCCCTAAATGTGGGGCAGAGTGGAGGGACCAACTCTGACCTCCCTTCAACTGGTTCTCATCTCTTCTATGTCATAAAATTGGCAGGAAGCCCCAGCTGTTTACATGATACTGTGTTTTAAAAAATGCTATTTTTTTCTTTATGGTGTGGATTTTTCAGGAAAAACACAGAGCGGTTTGCTACAGTAGGGATTTTCGTACCTATATACATGCACAGTTCTCTCAAAAAATGGTCTTGAATGTGAGACTCATTTGGTTTTCAGAAGCTGTTGTGGTCTTCTAGGCTACAAGTATCTGCCCTAGGTGGTGTCATCCAAACTGAAGCTTTTCCCAGCAACCAACTTTTCGAGAATGGTTCTCAACAATGGTTTTAGAATAGACTGGGCAGTGGGTCTCGCTGGAAGGAGTCCTCTAAATACACCCTTGTGGTTAGGAGATGCCTGTGCTATAAAAACTTCCAATATTTGGTGTTTCTCTCAATTATTACTCCTTAACTCAATTCACTACTAATAGTACATCTCTGGCAGTGATGAGGGAAGAATTGTTAGGATTGCTTGAGTTGCATTTCATTTAACAAATGCAATTGTAAGAGAGTTCTGTATTACAGTATGTATGAAAAAGACTCAGAACAAGCATGTAAAATTTATGTGGGTGATACAACATTTTTTTTTGCATCATTTTACCTTTGTGAACAAAAGAGGTACTGGTGGGGAAGAAAATAAAGCCACTGCTTTTTCTATTTTCACTAAGCACAAGTATGTGAAGCTTTATGGAATGACAAGTTATATAGATACCAACTTCTGATTTCTGTTAAACATGTGATTAAACATATAATCCATTCTTACAACTTCCATGATTCCTTGTTATCAATCCTTACTAGAGGACGTTCATTATGGCAGGGCTCAACCAAGTTTACTTTGTGGCCAAGAATCAATTTAATGGGAGGCAGGGAAGAAGGAAAGACATCACACATTGGGGACAGGCTAGGCTTTTTTGGAGGATAGAGTTCTTTGTTTTCCAACCACTAAACACTTACTTTAGAGATTAGGTTACAGTTTTTATCTGTTCTCACCTCAGAATGATTAGAGAAAATGAGGGCCATGAAGGAAGAACATGATTATATGCAGTCCTATGGATCTCATTTTCTGAGCTACTTCAGGCGAAGAAGAGACCGAGGAGGTTTACTAGAGATTCATTGCTCTAGAATCTTAATTGTTTGTTATAATCCAGAATGGCTTGGCTTTCATTTCTATTGAAATTATCTTCCCAAAATGAGAAGTCTCAGCTGGGTCTTTTCACTCCTTGATCTTGAAAGGAGGCCCCAGGATAAGTTCCAGTAAAGGTGAATGCTGGGAACTGATCCTCCCCACTCCCAAATCTTGTAGTTATATTTGAACTTGGTGGCTTCTTAACAAGCAATCTTCTGAATCCCCAGTTCAGCAGAGAGTCCCTTAGGGGACCAAGGAGGTTCTGGGTGAAACCCAGCAACAAATAGTAGGCATGTATCGCCTTCGGGCACCGACTGACGGGAAGACCAGGCGGCAGGCAGCCTGGGAGTAGGAACTCAAAAGCTGAGAGCCAGACTAGACATGCCTTGTTCCTGGCAGGAGATCAGCAATAACTCTAGACGGCAGGATAGCATGGAAGTTGGTGTTGGTGTGTGTGTGGTGTGTGCGTGCATATAACTTAAAGCAGTTTAGCTGTACTGTGGCAAACTAGCCAAGTGGCTGGGCATAAAACTGGCTTTTAAAGTAATTGGATGTATTTATACTTTGTCAAAAAATAAAACAGAAATATAAGAACAGCCCAATTGTTTCACCCTAAAGTTCCTTTTCTAGAAGTTAGCTAGGTGATTCCAAGAGGATGAACCAAGCAAAAAATGAAAGCAAGCACTGGCCTTACCCAGCAAGGGTATTTTCCTGCCCCGACCGAAAAAAGTTCCCTACAGCTAAACAGCCTTTCCCAATCCCCATTTTGCAAAATCACAAGGCAAAATGCCAGTATAATTGTTTTGTTAAGAATTATTGTTCAAGCCTTTTGCTTTCGGAATAACATTTTGAACCTAACCTACCAAAGAACTTTTGGCTAAGAATTTAGCTTCCAAAATAGTTACCTTCACTGTGCTGTCCAGACAGTTTAGAGTTAGTTAGGAATTGAGAAACTACTCCTAAAACTAAAATCTTATGGTATCTCTGGACACCTACATAATTGGATAGAAGCATTCCTGTCAAACAGACAACAAATGGTCACAATTGGGAGTGTCCTATCTAATTCTGTACCTGTCAACAGTGGTGTCCCTCAAGGCATTGTTCTAGACCACTCTCTTCATACTCTACATAAATGACCTCTGTGATCATATCAAGAGCAACTGCGTTCTCTTCACTGATGATGTAAAGCTATTCAACACCACAGACAATACTGCTACCCTTCAAAAGACCTTGACTATGTATCAGAATGGTCAAACAAATGGCAACTTCAAATCTCAACAAATAAATGTCTGACCTATATATTGGCAAAAAAATAAAGAAAATAAAACACAGCCTGAATAGTCAAGATTCTGTTGATGATCCAAGCTCTGTAAAGGATCTTGAAAGACATCTCTAATGATCTAAGTGCTAGAGCCCACTGTAACTACATAGCCAAAAAGGCATTAAGGTTGTTAACCTAATCTTACATAGCTTTTTCTCTGGTAATATTACACTACTAACTAGAGCATACAAAAATTTTGCTTGACCAAAACTCGAATACAGCTCATCTGTATTCTGGAATACAATTCTCATTTGGAAACCCACATTACGTATCTGATATTAACACAGTTGAGAAGGTCCAGAAATATTTCACAAGAGTTCTCCACCTCCTCTACTTGTGTAGAACTACCTTATGCCACAGACTCGAAATTCTAGACCTAGAAAACCTAGAACTATATGCCATCTTCGGTCTGATCTAAGTATAGTATATAAAATATCATACATTGCAATGTCCTACCTTGTCAAGGGATACTTCAGCTTCAACCATAACAACTCAAGAGCAAACAATAGATACAACTCAAGGTTAATCGCACCAAACTTGATTGCAGGAAATACGACTTCAGCAACAGAGTGGTCAATGTCTGGAATCCTCTACCTGTTCTGTTTTCTTTCTAAACCCCAAAAACTTTAACCTGAACTGTCTACTATTGACCCCACCCTTTACTAAGAGGTCTGTAGGGAGCATGCATAAGCGCACCAACATCCTACCGTCCCTGTCTTATTTGCTTTTTTTATTTTTTATATGTATCCATGTATTCATAACGATCGTGTTTCCCCAAAATATGCCCCTCCCAATAGGAAGACCAGCATGTTTCTCGGCATAAAATGAAATTAAGCCCTCCCCCCCAAATTTAGCCTAGTTTAAAACATGCTAAATTGGGGGGGGGAGGGCAGGGGAACTTGCCATTAGGAGTGCCCCATGGCCATACGCTCACCATCAGCTGCTCCTAACACCATGGTGGAGCACGGAGGGCTCCTTACCCCTCCTTACCCAGGTCAGCAGTGGGCAGCGTCAGTGTTGGATGTCCAGAGCGTTTCAGCTGCTTCTCAGGCCTCTGTAGCTTCCATGGTTCCCACTGGTGCTGGCGTCTCTCTCACCAGCACCGTCTCCAAACAACATGTCTGAGTCACTCCAGCTTTTCCCCGTCCCCGTAACAACAGGAAAAAAAAGATTTTGAGGTACCTGGGAGTGCCGCACGCTGCGTTTTGGTTTAACCGAGCTGGATGGCGTGAGAAGAGCTGATTGAGCGTCTCTGCTGCTGCTACCCTTTTGGTGCTCCAGCCTCAGGCTCTGCAATTTCAAAAGCCCAGTACGCAGCTGTTCCTGCATTCCAAAGCGCCCAGGCCAAGTGCAGCTGTCCCTCTCTTGCCAGCGCCATCTCCAATAACAGCGGCAGCAGTGGTGGGAACCATGGAAACATTTCAGCCACTTCTCAGGTGGGGGAGCTGCCTCTGTAAACTTCCATGGTTCCTGCCGCTGCTGCCGCTATTATTGGAGACGGCGCTGGCGAGAGAGGGACAGCTGCAGCTCAGCTGAGCGCTTGGAATGCAGGAAGGGCTGCGCAACAGGACTTTTGCAAACTTTGCTGAGCCTGAAAGGTCTGGAGCACCCAAGGGTAGCATCAGCAGAGACCTCTCGCTTGGCTCTTCTCACGCACACCCAAGCCACTCGGGATTAAACCAAAACTCAAATGTGCGGCCACTCCAGGTATCTCAAAATCTTTTTTTTCTGTTGTTCAGGGACAGGGGAAAAGTGGGAGCAACTTAGACGCTGTTGTTGGAGACAGTGCTGGTGTGTGCGGGGGAGGGAAGAAATTAATTCCCCCCAAAAAGATATCCTAGCTGTTTTGGGGGCTCAAAAAAAAAAAAAAGGCCTGGCCTTATTTTGTGTGAAACACGGTATATTTTTACTTATACCTATTATCTTGTAAGCAATTGACAAAAAATAAATAAAATAAATAAAATATTGGGGCTTGATTACAGCCAGAGGGTTGGCTGCCCTTGTTGAAAGACAAAACTACATCCAGAAACCATGCAACAATTTCTTATATTAATTTTATAATTTTGATTGATTTCATATCCTAGCTTTCTTCTAGAAGTTCAAAAAGATTATACATGACACTCTCTCCTCCAACTATATCCCCAAAACAGTCCTGTAAAGGAACTTAGGCAGAGAAATAATAATTGTTGCCTAGAATTAAGCACTGGATTTTCATGGCTGAGGTGGGACTTAAACCTGGAGCAATCTAAGCACCACCTCCCAAAGTAGTTGTAAGAGATCAGTGGTGGTATTCTATTGGTTCAGCCCAGTTCAGCCAAATCAGTAGCTCCAAGGATCATCTGTGAGTGAACTGGTTCGCTCCAATGATCAGCTGCTGGGCCCTCCCACTTCCCCTAGCTCTCTACTGACCTTTATTTCCTGCTTTTCAACCTCAGCTGCTTCGCACAGCAGAGCCGATTGCCACGGGTCAGTTGTTTTACACATAGGGCTTGCAGCAGAAGGTGAGTTACAAATGCTGCATGTACGCAAAGTGCACACAACGTGCACACTCACACTGAACTGGTAGGAAAACTTTTTGAAATCCACCACTGCATCTCACTGCAGGAGATGCCAAGGATGTGTACGACAGGAGGGTTAAAACTATTCAAGTAGTAGTCATGACTATGTAATATAAATCACAACTTTTTAGTCTATAAAGGCACAGAGGCAGGATTTCAGTTTGCTTTCAGAAGTGTACGTTCTTTATCATTGGAGATTTTTAAGAAGAGACTGGAGGACAGTCACCTGTCTGAAATGCTTGAACAGGGGGTTGGATTAGAAGACCTGCGGAGTACCTTCCAGCTCTATTCTGATTGAATTTGTTGCTCAGATTCATGGCACACTCTTTCAAGTTACTGACATAGAACACTGCTGTTCCCTGATATTATACTAAAATAGTCTTTTCTTTGAGAGCACTACATAACTCATATAGTGTTGATGCAGTTTGATGGCACCGTCCACCAACAATCATGCTATCCCTTCCTGCAACAACTGATCTTGGTTTAGTCATCTGACACTCTCCCTTTCATTCACAACGTACATTGGAAAAGGTTGCAGTAGTTGACCCCACCCTCTGCAACACTAGCCAATCAGGATTCTCTAAAGGAGTTCTGTGTGTCTCATTCAGAGCAGCTAGTCTTTCATTGGTGTTTTTAGAAACAATGAAATGGCTCAATGAAAATAGCACTTCAAAAAAGCAGATGTCCAGCTGCTCTAATAGACTTGGTAGTCTGCCAATTCACTCTGGCAGTGCATTGAGATATAGAAGAAGTTTGAAGGACTCATATACAGCCAATGCCATATCTCAGAAGAACCACAAGCTCATCTGCCAGGACTATAAAACAAGTCTGCAACAAGCTGATATCTCCCAGATTATTTTTTAGCGATGACATCTCTCAGAATTCTCTGCTAATTTTGCAAAATAGGTGGGAATTTTTGGAGCTGTACTGAAGCACCAGGATAGGGAAGGTTGCTTAAAAAAATCATTCTGTGTCTTAGATGATCTCATATTAAGAAATAAGGAAGCAGAGCAGCGTTTGCTTCACAGTAAGATAAAAGCTTAACTCACATATTTATTCCCATCTCTGTGACTTCAGGTGATGAGTTACTTGCAGGAAACTCTCACCACAAACCAGATATGACAAAGAAAGCATATCCTTCCACTAACAGCTTTCCAGGGAAAGTAGCTCACATATTCCAATTCAAGTCAGCAAGAGACCAATTACTGATTGATGAGACAATAATGTGTCATATTTGTGCAGTTATGATTCAGCATGACAAATATTATGACATCAGAAGAATGACAGACAGAAGGAAGTCCTTGTCTGGTAAGCTTTTGTGCCTGGAGCACAGGGCCATGCCCCATGGTCAAGAATCACGTATTCTGTGTCAGGCTGTTTCCTGGATTCTTAGCTTAGCCTGCAAAGTTTGTGTGACATTATATAAAGCCATACAGTGTCTGCAGCATGTAAGCAGAATGAAACCCAGTCAGTGCTTTCCTTAGGAGCTGACTACCAGCATTTATCCTTTTCTCATTATACCATATGTTGCAAATGCTGTTGAGGTTATGCATTCATTTAAAATATTTCCAAACAGCTTTGGTTGCAAAGAAGCCCTAAACATTGGGCAACAATTTAAACTTTTTGGCAAAGGGTCTTTGCATTACAAGACATCAATGGAGATGAATCTCCACAGAGATATCATGGGGGTGGAGTCCAGGACTAGGAGGATGGCCACCAATTTGCAAAGAGAGGGTGGCTGCCAACTACCAGCTTATAAACAGGGTTGCTGTCATTTGTCTCCTCCAGGTTAGCAGCTCTTCCTTCTGAGTAACTAGATCAGGAATGGGGACCTATTGTTGGGTTCAAGACATTCAACAGCTCCACCCACATTGAGGCAGGTGGGCTGCCTTCCATTTGCTCACCTCCAAAACACCCAGTTCAATTCTCAAATGGTGGTCAGGGAGGTGAACGTAAACCACATGCACAATGCTCACATTCAACAGCACAGTAGTCCTTGGCTTAAAACCACAACTGAGCCCCAAATTTCCATTGCTAAGCAAGGGGAGAATCTAAGGGAGTTTTGCTCCACTTTTTGACCTTTCTTGCCACAGTTGTCAAGAGAATCACTGCAGTTGTTAAATTAGTAACACGGATGTGAAATGAATCTGGACCTCCCACTGACTTTGCTTGTCAGAAGGTCACAAAAGATGATCGCAATACCACAGGGCATTTCATCCATCCTTAAATATATGCCAGTTGCCAAGTGCCTGAAATTTGAACATGTGACTTACAACAGTCATGTCACTTTTTAAAAAATGCTGTTGTAATTTTGAATAGTCTCTAAATGGATGATTGTAAGTCAAGGACTATCTGTACTAAAAGGAGAGACAAGACAAAAAAGTAAAGAAGACAGGGTGATTGTTTTTTATTCCTGATAGAATATGATGTCTTGATTGCAATCCTAAATTGTATTAACAGAGGGATACAATCAAGATTAAGGGAGGTACTAATACCACTCTATAAAGCCTTACTAAGACTACACCTAGAGTACTGCATCCAGTTTTGTTCTCCACATTGCAAAAAAGATGTTGAGACTCCAGAAAAAGTACAGAGAAGAGCAACCAGGATGATTAGGGGACTGGAGGCTAAAACATNGTGAAGAGAAGGACCGGGGAGACAAAATAGCAGTCTTCCAATATTTGAGGGCTGCCACAGAGAGGAAGGGGTCAAGCTATTTTCTAAAACACCTGTAGGTCAGACAAGGAATAATGGATGGAAACTGAACAAGGAGAGATTTAACCTGGAAATAAGGAGAAACTTTCTGACAGTGAAAACAATGCACCAATGGAACAGCTTTTTGAACAAATGTGAAAATGAGCTACATTGAGAAGAAAGAACTACTTTCAATGGTAGAAATCTAAGATGGTGTGTAACATTGAAGGGTATCTACATCAGTCTTGGATTGGATCCAGACATCCTATCCTTTCCTTCATCTTGTCAAACCGAGGGCTGTGGTGGGATTGTGCCCCCTGGGAACAACCAGTGCTGGAAGTTATAACTCTCAGCCATAAAATACCATGGCTTCCTGCTCCAAGCTGATGTCTGGGCCCATATATGGTTACAGAAATGGGGATGCTATGCACTCTTACTGACTGACATCAGCATGGAATTGGTGGGTTTGGCTTGGAAGTACATTCTCTGAATTTTTTTGAGAGAGAAGGATAACAAATCAGATAGAACCCAAGATGCTCTACTGCAGATGTATGTTCCATAAACCATTCAAGAGGCTTTTAGTTTCAACTTTGCTGAGTTTCCTAATTCAGTATGGTGTGTGCATTATGGTAATGTTTAATTACTGAATTTAGTAGCCTCAAATACAGCTTTGATGTTAATTATTTAAAATCTTTTAAGAACTAAATTACAGATATGCATGGTAGGTCTTTATTACCAGCATCATTAATTCGGGTTGGAAGTTAACATTTTCACTTAAGGCAATGCTATATTTCCTGTTGAGTCTCCAACACCTGTGTGATAATCTCATTTATTTAGTTAAATCTGTTCCTAATTTCATGAACTAGTGCTCCCAAAGGTTGTCTTTTTTTTTAGGTTTTAGATGTCTGTTCAGTGACAAATCTATGTAGTGATCTTGTAGACAGATCAATAACCAAACCCAGAGCTTTATAAACTTCATAAAAACCTGAATTACAGCATACACTTCTCAAAGATAATGCAACACAGGACTGTGTAAAAGAATTGGATGTGTATGTTGTTTTGTTCGGAAAAACACGAGGTAGACCGGGTTCCAACAGCAAAGTCTTTATTTAAGTCAGTATGTAGAAAGA
>BHFT01005131.1:0-20660 GCA_004320025.1 Laticauda laticaudata
AAAAAAAAAAAAAAAGCGAGGAAAATACAGATACAGATGAAGAGTTGGAAGGGACCTCGTAGCTCATCTAGTCCAACCCCATGTCCAAGTAGAAGACCCTACATCATTTCTGACCGATGGCAATCCAGTCTCTTCTGGAAAGCCTCCAGGGATGAAGCTCCCACAAACTTCTGAATAACAGAATAATAACAGATGAACAGTGCTGAAAGGGACCTCGTAGGTCATCTAGTCCAACCCCCCATCCAAACAAGAGAGACCCTACACCATTTCTGACAGATGGCAGTCCAGTCTCTTCTGGAAAACTTCCAGGGATGAAGCTCCTATAACTTCTGAATAATAACAGATGAACGGAGTTGGAAGGGACTTCGTAAGTCATCTAGTCCAGCCCCCCTCACCCTAGCAGGAGACCAATGATGTATTCCTGCCTGTATTAATTTATCCAAAGTGAAGAAGATTCAAAGGCCAGGAAGTCTTAGGGACCCCAAACGAAGGAGTTAAAAAGACCCCGACTTTCCCGAAGTCAGAGAACTTTAACTGCTTTCCCGTATTCCTCCTAGTAGAAGGTTCCACTTTCTCTTTTCTTGACTTGTTGGCCGTACCTCTCTCTCTCTCTCTCTCTCTCGCCTTCTTCTCTTTGAGGTTTGAAAGCCTCCCCTGAACTGGGGTGAGGGTGTGGGGGGGGGGAGTCCTTTGCAAGTTGGACCACACACCTCAACTTTTAGGGGCGGGGGGGGGGGATTATTTGCACCCCTCTTTGCTGAAAGCCAGCGGCTCAGCTCCTCTTTACCTCCAACTCCTCCCGGGTCGCCTCTGCAAAAAGACGGGAAGAAGACACAGAAGGGTCTCGCTCTTTCTCCGCCCTCCCGCCGGTCTGTGGTTGCAAGAAGCGGCCAAAGGGAAGGTGCGCCTTGGAGCAGCCAAGGGGGGAGAGCCAAGGCGACCCCCGCGAGGGTTAGAGACCCAGCGCCTGGCTGGGAAAGGCGGGGGGGGGGTGTCCCGCGCCGCCTTACCTGCTTTCGTTGTGGCGGCGTCTCTGGCTTCTTTCCTTCCTCCCTCTGCTTCCTCCGGCCTCCTGGGGGAGGAGCCCAAAGGCTGGGGGGGGGGAGGGCAAGAAGTGTCTTGCTTAGAGCGAGGGGACGTTATAAAATAGAAAGGTCCTTGGTCTGGGCGGGGAATGCAAGACAGAGATAGGGGGGAGGATAGGGGGGAGCTGGGGGGTGGGTGGGTTTCTGGCAGTACGTTTCATGACCAACTAGGGAATGTTATACAATGCTAGAAGGGAGCAGGGTTGCAGGGAGGAGGAGGAGGACGCAGGAGGAAGGAGGAGGGGGAGGAGGAGGAGGAGGAGAGAGAGAAAAGAAAGGTGGTAGGGTTTTTGTGATCTCTGAGTTTTATGGTGTTTTTTTTTTTTTGCAGATGTGTCATGACCCCAGCTCAGGTCACAACATCCGTGTTAGAAGAGAGTGGATTTGCAGGAGGAGGAGGAGAGGGGAGGAGGAGGGAGGAGGAGGAGGAGGAGGAGGAGGAGGAGGGCGGAGGAGGGAGATTGTGTGCTCTCGAGCTTGCAGACCTCTTCATCACCCAACTAAGTAACATCATCACTGCTAGACAGGAGGAAGAAGTAATTAACATAACAACAACAAAACAGCAAGAATAGTAATAACAACTCAGCAGCTTTGAAAAAGAAGTGGGAAAAAAAAATCACAAAATATCACACCTGGCCATCGAAACTACACGGTTATGGATGAAACCTGCGACAGTGATATACCCCTTGGTACCATGTCCAAGAATTTTCACAAACACATCAAGAAATTGCAGCTCCTGCAATAACACCAGCGGGACTGCAAAAAAATAAATAAATGTGCTACTTGGAACATCGTACATCTTAAGAAGAGACTTGCCTTAGTAGCTAGGTACGCTGGCAGCCAAAAACCTGCATCAACTATCAGCGCCAAGTTACTGATATTTGTGTCACATTTTTCAATGTTGCAGTAGGCTACTTTTCATGTTTAAAGGAATAAAAGAAATAATGATAATGATAATGATGATAATAATAATAATAATAATAATAAACACTTGGGAAGTGTTCGACTAGTGATTTGTGATACGTAACACAGCATATTTACCTTGTTTGCTGTGTACACTGTTGTTTTTTGTGTATAATAATAATAGTAATAATAATAATAACCCAGCCAGCTTTTATGCCAAAGGCAGAGCTAGAATTCACACTCTCCCAGTTTTCTAGCTGGATGCTCTAACCACTAGACCAACCAGGCTTTCATCCAGGAAGGAACCTGGTGCGATCCTAAAGAAGCTGATTGAAAAACGACTACGGTGGAAGGTAACCTCTTCAAAGCCGAACATTTTAGCACCTGCTTTCTCTGAAAGGATAGGAAGTGGTTTCCCATGGGGATTTATTTTGTTTTAGCCAGTGGCTTCCTGGGGGGCCTCAACTGAAAGACTAGCCAGGCCCAATTTTGCACAGTTGAAAAATAAAAAAATAAAATCAGCGATAGTGTTAAGCCCAAGTTGGACAATTACATCACCAGCCCTACAGACTTGAACAGATTTCTGATAAACAAAACCTTACTCATTCGTTTTAATCAACTTCTTGAATGTAAAAACATAGAAGCGGCGCTCACGTATGTAAGTTGTATGGGGAGCAACGCATGTCTCGGCTTTGGAGGAAAACATGATCTCTAGGCTGTCCACTCAGCTGCTGTTTTGAAAATGCCGGCAATTTCCCCAGAAGGCTTTTAACAGAGCTTGAGAGTGTAAGAAACTGACTAGATGTGGTGATCAGCTAGCAAAATGACCAGGCCTCCTTTGCATACTGCGTATAAACCAATTTAAAGCAAAGGTGATCTGACTCGGGCTTCCCAAAATCATGATAAAACCCCTTTTATTTGTTAAAGGGAATTCCTCTCCAGCAAAGTCCTGGCAAACAATCTTTCAAGAGATTGCACAACTACAGACCTTTATCAGGCTTGGAGAGCTGCCAGGCCAATATCTTCCAAACGCCACACTGTAGCAGCAATTACTTGGCAAGAAGCCAGGAACAGATCTTCACACTGATGAAGTCATTGTCTCCTGCAGACACCACTCCCCTTTCGCTCCTCTTCATTCCCCATTGGAGGGGCCATTCACTGTCCACCTGTACCTTGTTCCTTAGCTGTTCCCTTCTCCAGGCGGCTCTGTGCATGAGCACACTGGGAACAGGCTCCAGCTGTTCTTCTGCCTCACTGATCTCTAACTCTGAAGGCAGCTGATAGCTGTTGGACAGCCCTGGCCCCATTTCTGCCTCCGACACAGAGCCCTTGTCTGAACCTTCCCCAGCCTCCAGGACTACCCCATGTTCCTCCCCAACCTCCTCACTGTTCGAGTCTGCCACAAATTCGGCTGGCCACTGACCACATCAAAAGGTTTAAATGGCAGTGATGGTGACTGGGGAGGGAAGGGGGGAGGAATGACCCAGGCTTTTATAAGTAGTCCTTGACATATGATAGTTCATTTAGTGACCATCCAACCAAAAAAAGCAACTTAACGACTGTTTTTCACATGTGTGACCATTGCAATATCCCCACGATCACATGATCTAAATTAGGCTGTTTGGCAACCATCTCATATTTATGATGGTTGCAGTGTCCCATGGTCATATGATCCACTTTTATGAACACCTGACACGCAAAGACCATGGGGAAATCAGATTTGCTTAACAACCGTGTTACCAACTTCACCGCGGCAGCAATTCACTTAACAACGGTGGCAGGAAAGGTCACGGAAATGGGGCCAAACTCACTTTACCCACCTCTCTCTTCGCCACAGCAACCTCGGACTCTATTATGGTTCTATCCGGAATCCAGTACACAAAGGTACAGGTGTTCCTCGACTTATGACTGCAACAGAGCCTCACCTTCCTGTTGCTAAGTGAGACATTGATGAAGGGAGTTTGGCCCTGTTTTCATGACTTTTCTTGCCACATTTGGGCAGTGAATTGCTGCCATCGCTGAATTAATCGGATGGTTGTTAAATGGATCTGGCTTCCCCCCCATTGACTTTACTGGTCAGAAGGTCACAGAAGGGGATTGTGTGACCCTGCTGGGATGCTGCGACTGTCATAACTGTAAGTCAGTTGCTAGGCATTCAAATGGCCATGGGGATGCTGAAATGTGTCAGAGGAAGATTAACAGCCGATAGGGAGTGGGAGTGTGGCTCCATCGGCTGTGGAGGAAACTGGGGAAGGGCAAAGCCCGGCTGGGCAGAGCAGGGAAGAGGTAGAACAAGGGAGAGGGAGTTCAGAGGAAGACCCAGGCCCAACCCTTCATCCTAGGGCACACGGGGAGGAACGGAGAAGGGAGCAATGTAGGTTACATGGGGGAGGAAAGGGCCCTGATTCGCTTCATTAGCCACACCTGGGAATAAGAGATTAAAAGAGATGCAAGCTGAGTGTGGCAGCTGCTGGGAACAAATGTGAGTTTATCTTGTGTGTACTTTGGTTATCTGTGTTCCTGGTGTCTTCCCAACCGTGTTGAGTTATTGCCATACCTTCATGTCTGTCCCACCGCTGAGCATACCCCTTATTTTTGGGCCTCCTAGGCCTCAGGGAAGCCTCCAGGGGAGTGGTCTTGTTCCCAGAAGGCTTCCCTGAGGCCCAGGAAGGCAATAATGGGGCATTGGAGGGGGGGTGCACCGCCCCCCCATGTGCCCCTTTTTGCCTCCTGGGCCTCAGGGAAGCTTCCTGGGTGAAGCGGTAAGATAGCGAGGGGGATCCCAGCACAGCTGATTGTCGAGAGGGGGCAAAACAAAAGAAACACCTTAAGGTGGGGGGAGAATGCAGTCAGTGATGTCAGGCATGCGCGTGATGTCATGCATGTGCGATAAGGACTGACTGGGTGGGGTGGGAAGGGGAGGGGCCAGCCAGGGTGCATGATTTGCTGGTTCTCCAAACTACGCAGAAACGTTACAACCGGTTCTATAGAAACAGTCTGAACCAGTAGAATCCCACACCCTGTATTGTGTATTACTTGTTCATTCTACTTTCCAGTTGGCTGGGGAATTCTGGGAGTTGACACCCACACATCTGAAAGTTGCCAAGTTTGGAAAATAGGGCGGTGGTGTGTAGTTTTTATCTGTGGCAGCAAGCATATCTTTCTGGTGGGTAGCTTTTTGCTTATGGTTATTATGCACTTATAATGGGACGTGGTGGCTCGGTGGCTAAGATGCTTGTCGATCAGAAAGGTTGCCAGTTTGGTGATTTGAATCCCTAGTGCTGTGTAACGGAGTGAGCTCCCGTTGACTTATCCCAGCTTCTGCCAACCTAGCAGTTTGAAAGCATGTAAAAAAAAAAAAAATGCAAGTAGAAAAATAGGGACCACTTTGGTGGGAAGGTAACAGCGTTCTGTGAGCCTTGGGTGTTTAGTCGTGCCGGCCGTATGACCACGGAGACGTCTTCGGACAGCGCTGGCTTTGTAACGGAGATGAGCACCGTCCCCTAGAGCTGGAAACAACTGGCACATATGTGCATAAACCCTTACCTTTATGCACTTATGGTTATGCACTTACAACCTACAGTAAACGCACTCCTGCTTCTCCCTTCTACCTTTGCTTGATGTGGTGGACATTCTGCTGTGTACCTTTAAAGTTTTATTAAAAGTTTTGTGGAAGGCAAATAAAACAGAAGGAGACCACAGACATAGAGACTTTGATTCACGCATATGCTGCTTTTTAAATACATTTTATTTCTATTACTAATTTGCTTAGCTAGAGCAGAAGAAAGCAGAAGGAAAAATTGGAACAAATAATAAGAAATCACACGGCTCTTCAAATTTCTGGTGATATTCTTGAACTATTTTTAGAAGTAGCATGAAGCGAGACTCTTAAAACATAACAATTCAACAAGGTCAATCTTGGCCATTATCTTCATATTTAACGTGTGTGTGTGTGTGTGTGTGTGTGTGTGTGTATGAATAGAGACAGACAGATGAAGAAAGATGTTAGAGATAGATATAGAAAGATGTTACAAAGATGATAAATAGATAGGTAGATATGACAGATAGAAAGATGATAGATGATAAAGATAGGTATAGATAGACTAGCTCAATACCCATGCTTCACTTACGAATCCAATTTTTGAGTAGGAAAATAAGAGGAAAACAATTCTGCCTCTGCCTACCAGCATCCATTGGTATTCATCTGGCTAGTGTCCTGTCAGTGTATGAGAGTTGAGGGCTGTTTGGAAATTGAAACTATATTTGCTGTGCAAGCAAGTAAGAGAAGCAAGGAGCCTGAGCGTGGCTTAGCTCAACTGTTCTGTACTAAAGTTGCTTGGTGCTCTGAAACTGAAACTCCTCTGCTTGCGTTTTGCATTTGGAACAGTTTTTTTTCAGGTGGGGAAGGGGAATAGAACTCCTTAGCATCAGAGCGTGTTAATGATAATAATATAGGAAATAGTCTAAATGCTCTGATGGTCATTTTGAAAAATTCTTTCCTAGTGAGCACCTAGAAGCCAAGAGGAACATGGGCCAAATTTCAAGTTTGTAGGCTTTATGGTTTTGTAATGATGCATGAGTGGTATTTCGCTTTCATATATAGAGATAAATAGATGATATACAGATGATAAAGATAATAGAAGATGATGATGATATAGATAGATAGATAGATAGATAGATAAAGATGACGTGAGATGGAGAGAGACAGATTTGCAAATGCAAGAATTTGCCTGGCTATTTGTAACCCACGGCTTAATTATTGTTAGATTCAAAGCCTGCTTAAAACCAAATGGAAAGTTTTTCTGTTGGCTTCAGGAGCTTTGAATCAGGACAGATTCTTTCCTTATGACATGTTTATTTTCTCAGGTCTATTTTTATATTTTAAAAAGCTCTCGGTGTATACAGTTCCTGAACTTTGCAAGAGTATTAAGGGCAGCATGGATTTCTAGAAAAGAGCAAGGAGGAGATCTGATAACGAGAGGGAGGGGATGGTTGTTTTCACGGAGGAGATAAATTCACCCACTTTTATGGGTGACTTGATTGAAGGCACAACTAATGTTGTCGCTTGCCAGAAATTCCAAGCTGCTGTGGCTTTGGGGCAACATCTTCGTTGCTAGAGCATAGTGTGTCCTGTGGCAGTTTAAAGACTTGCAAGCCTGCATTGTGACATGAATTTTCATAAAAGTATTTTAGCAGAATATACAGATTGCCCTCAACCTATAACAATTCATTTAGTGATGGTTCAAAGTCTACCATCTCTTTATTTATCTATCTGTATCTCTCTCTATGTATCTTTATGTATCTATATGTATTTCTCTCTCTCTCACTATCTCTCACTATCTATCTGTATGTATCTCTATCTCTATTGTTATATATTTCTCTCTCTATCTCTATGTATCTATCTATCCATTGATATATAATCTATCCATCCATCCAACTATCCATCCATATCTATCTATCTATCTATCTATCTATCTATCTATCTATCTATCTATCTATCTATCTATCTATCTAATCTATCCATCCATCATCTATCTATTATCTTCTCTCTATCTTTCTATTTATCAATCATCTACCTTCTTTACCTCTCTTCTTTCTTTTCTTTTTTTTTCGCTCCTTCCTTCCTTCCTTCCTTCCTCCCTCCCTCCCTCCCTCCCTTTCTTTTCTTTCTCTATTTCAGATATTTCAAATATTGACAACTCAAAGAACAGGACTAAGTCAGCAGAACTTGCATTACAGTTTAACCAGCATTATTGATTTCGACATATTCCGGAATTGGTTTTTGTTTCCGAGCTTTATTTAAAAACTTTCACTTCTGCTTAGCCCCTCCCTTCCTGAGTCCCACTGAGTCACCTCTTTGCATTAACTGCACAACCAGCTGAAAATAAGACATCCTGCCTCCTTCCATACTTCACGTACACACTAGTTTCATCAGGAACACAAAGGAAATACCCAGACACTTCAAACAGCCTAAACACGAGAAAACATTTACTCGTTTTGTGTAAATGTGATCGATAAAAGACAAGCCCATTTGAAGCAATTTGTAAATAAGTTTCATCGATACACGTACATGAATTTAAAGAAACCACAATGGTCTTTCTAGCATGAATATATGAGTTTTTAAATTCCAGTTGCATTGACCATTAAGTACCAGTACAAAATGAGCATCATCCTGATTAGAAATCATCAGGCATAATCTCTCTCTCCCTCAACACAACACACTCTCTCTCTATAGATATATCCCCCCTCTCTCTCCCTGCCCCCCCTAATCTCTCTGTATACATATATATATACAGGTGAAATCGAAATAAAAATTAGAATATCATTGCAAAAGTTCATTTATTTCAGTAAATGCAACTTAAAAGGTGAAACTAATATATGAGATAGACTCATTACATGCAAAGCAAGATAGTTGATATTGCATAATTGTGATGATTATGGCTTACAGCTCATGAAAACCCCAAATCCAAATCTCAGAAAATTAGAATATTACATGCAATCAATAAAACAAGGATTGTACAAAGACCAATATCGGACCTCTGAAAAGTATAAAGCATGGATATGGACTCAGTACTTAGCGTTTGGCGTCCCCTTCTTGCAGCAATTACCGCCTCCAAGTGCAGCCTGGCATGAAGCTATCAGCCTGTGGCATTGGCTGCAGGTGACCAGGATGCTTCAACTAGCGGCCCTTCAAGCCCTCTTCTTAGTCACTGTGTTCGGATCTCATCATCTTTCCCTTGGCAATGCCCCCATAGATTCTGTATGGGGGTTCAAGTCAGGCGAGTGTGCTAGGCCAATCAAGCACAGGAATCCCACGGTCATCTAAACCAGTTTTGGTGCTTTCCCCATAAAGCATCCCCATAAAGCATGTCTGCAGAAGGAAGAATGAAATCTCCTAGTTTGATAGCGCATTGACACCTGGACTTAATGAAGCCCATGGACCAACATCTACGCAGCAGATGAATGGGCCTTCCCAAATCAACACAGACTGTGGAAACTTCAACCCTGGGCTTCACGCATCTTTGGCAGTGTGTGCCTCTCCCATTCTTCCTCCAGACTCTGCGGTCCTTTTGGTTTCCAAACTGCAGATTGCAAAAAAGCGCTGCTCTCATCAGAAAAGAGGACTTTGGACCATGTCTTACCTGGCGGCAAGAACACTTCTTGACATTGTTTGTTTGTTCAGCAGCGCTTCCTTGACAAGAGGAAATACGACATTTGATGCCCATGTTCCAGGTCCGTCCCTGTGTGTGGTGGCTCTTGATCACTGATCCAGCTCAGTCACTCCTTGTGAAAGTCCCCAACACTTTTTGAAATTGGCCTCTTTCCTGACAAGCCTCTCCAGGTTGCGCTCTCATCCCCTGCTGCTTGTGCACCTTTTTACTTCCACACTTTTCCCTTTCCACCATAACTTTCCACTAAAATGTGCTTTTTCATACAGGCACTTGGGAACATCCAGCTTCTTTTTGCAAGTTGACCTTTTGGGGGGACCTTTTTCTTCCTTGTGGGGGGGCTCAGTGAATGCGGTTTTCTGCACAATTGTCAGCTCAGCGCGTCTTCCCCATGATTGTGATTCCTACCTGACCAGATGAGGAGACCATTTAAAGGCTCAGGAACCCTTTGCAGGTTGTTAGCTTCGTGAGCTTGATGAGAAGTTGGGGACACTTTGAGACCTAGAATACTGAACCTTTTCACAACTATTACTAATTTTCTGAGATTGTGATTTGGGGATTTTTCATGAGCTGTAAGCCGATCATCATCACAACTTATGACACATCACAGCTTGAACCTATATTGCCTTTGCATGTCTATCTCACTATATTAGTGTTCACTTTTTAAGTTGGCAGAAGTTGCATTACTGAAATAAATGAACTTTTGCATGATATTCTAACTTTTTGAGTTTCACCTGTATTCTATTTATCTATCACCTACAGTATCTCTCTGGAGATACTCTCTTTCTGTATCATTTCTATCTATATCATCTCTCTCTATATGTATATATAAAGTGTCTGTATATATATCTACCACCTCTCTATCATCTCCCTACCAACTACCTGTATATCATCTCTATATCATCTCTCATGTGTGTGCATGTGTGTGTACATAATCTATCATGTCTGTCTGTCTATGT
This sequence comes from Laticauda laticaudata, assembly GCA_004320025.1. NCBI lineage: Eukaryota > Metazoa > Chordata > Lepidosauria > Squamata > Elapidae > Laticauda > Laticauda laticaudata. Next base: position 10,117 of record BHFT01005131.1, read on the forward strand.
CTATCACCTGTCTCTCTTTCATCTCTCATCTATCTATCCATCCATCTCTATCTACCAGTATCTATCATCATCTATCTGTATATATCACCTATCACCTATTTCTCTCGTCTATCTATCTATCTATCTATCTATCTATCTATCTATCTATCTATCTATCTATCTATCTATCTATCTATCTATCTAGTCTGTCTCTATGTATCACTTATCTTTTTCATCTCTATATCTCTATCATCTGTCTGTCTGTCTGTATATATCTATCACCTATCTATCATATCTCTCACTCTTATCTCTATATCTATCATCCATCTATCTCCAGATCTCTTTTATGGTGTTCAAAACCTACATTTCTTTTTGGATGTTCAGACCATTGCACTTTACATGACCTTGGGAAGTCCCCAGCTTATGACCACAATTGAGCTCCAAAATTTCTGTCGCTAAGTGAGACAGTGCTTGAGTGACTTTTGTTCCATTTTACGACCATTCTTGTCACTGTTGTTAAGTGAATCACTGCATTTGTTTAATTAGTAACAACATGGTTCTTCGGTTAATCAGCCTTCTTCGTTGAGTTTGTTCATTGGGAAGGTCACAAAAGGGGATCACACAACCCCGAGGACACTGCAACCGTCATAAATATGAGTCAGTTGCCACTGAATTTTGTTCCCTGCTAAGGGGAAACGCTGCAATGACTGTAAGTGTGAAACACAGCCATGTCACTTTTTTTCAGCGCCGTTGTAACTTCGATTGTTTGCTCAACAAATGCTTTTCTGTTGAGAACTGCCTGTGTATTTTAGTTGTGACACCGTGTGGTGTTGCAGCAAAGGATGACTTGAATTGATCCGAAAGGTAGATTCAAATCAACAGAGAGGCAGCCTAGTAATTGTCTTTTGTTTCATCCTGGCACTGCAGTTTTTCTTTCCTTGACCCAACATGGACCGCCTCTGAGGTAACTCGGGGACAAGCTGGGAGATACGAAGAGACAAGATATGCTCAGCTCCAGTTGGCCCAACCAATCTGTGCGACTTTACGATCTGTGTTGTGTTCTTGGCAATGGTAAGGATGTAGATTTGTGTTTCCTTTCTTTGGGGGGGATGCTTGCTGGATTCATGGTGGAAACCCGACCCTACCTAGCTTGGAGATCACTCAGCCTGCTGCCATCTGCTGCAGCCTATTTAGGGGAGGCAACAATTTTGTCCTTATTATTATTGTTTGTTTGTTTGTTGTTATTATTATTAAAATATATACGATGTTCTGAGTAGCGCAGGTTTTTTTGCAATTCCGCTGGTGTTATTACAGGAAGCTGCAATTTCTTGATGTGTTTTGTAACATTCTTGGACATGGTACCGAGGGCCCTGATGACAATGGGTTTATCACTGTCACAAGTTTCATCCATAACTGCGTAGTTTCGATGGCCAGGTTGCGATAATTTCTTGATTTTTTTCCCAGTTCTTTTTCTTGGACTCTGGTATGTCCTGGTACATAAGTCTAAGTGCTATTGCTATTGCTCGCTCCTTCCTTCCTTCCTTCCTTCCTTCCTTCCTTCCTTCCTTCCTTCCTTCCTTCCTTCCTTCCTTCCTTCCCTTCCTTTCCCTTCCCTGTAATTCGAATGCAAGATTGCAGGCTAACTCTGCCCACTGCCAACAGTTCAATCCTGCCTGGCCCAAGGTTGACTCAGCCTTTCATCCTTCCAAGTTTGGTAAAATGAGGACCCAGATTGTTGGGGGGCAAGAGGCTGACTCTCTAAACTGCTTAGAGAGGGCTGTAAAGAACTGTGAAGCGGTAAGTCTAAGCGCTATTGCGAGTGCAATTTATACAGCCAAGTCTTCACTTCTTGGTTTAAAATCTTTGTTATGTGAACATGCAATTGTTTTATTAGAAGAAAGGTCACTTTCAAATTGTCTGACAATTTTCCCAGGGACGAGACTTCCTTACCACAGTCGATCATTCACTCAGCCAGCCATTCTGTAAAGAAATTAAATTTCCTTTTTTCCTCCCTTCATGTATTTTATTTAAGAATATATAGATTAAAAGAAGTGCGGATGTTATCACTCTGGTTTGGGTTGCAGCTTGTTCTTCTCTGGCTCAAAGAAATATTTTTCAAGAGCGCCAGTCAGTTCATCCAGTTCTTGCTTCAGCTTTTCAAAATCACTAAAATGAGACAAGTTGGAGTAAGATTTCAGCTTTGCTTTATAAAGACTCTCCCAACCCAAAGAGTTTTTAATTCCTTGTAAGGAATGGCAGCAGCCTGTTTGGGGATTGTTAGGCAGATCTAAAGCAGTGGTGTGGTTCCAATATTTTTTACCACTGGTTTGGTGGGCGTGGCTTGGGGGGGGCACGCCTTGCGCAGAGGCGTTTTGAGTCACCTCCTGCCATCCTGCACTCTTTCTGACGTTTCAGCAGCTGCCGCGCGGCAATTGCTGTGTCGCGCAAAGCAGCTGTGCTTCAAAAGCAGGAGATAAAATTAATATGGGAGCATTAGAGAGAATCGGTTCGGTCTCTGCTGCTCATCGCCGTTACTGGCTTGACAGAACCGGTAGAATACCACCACTGATCTAAAGCCTATCAGACAATGGTGGTATACTGCCGATTCGCACCGGTTCGAGCAATCCGTTAGCGCCCGTCAGCAGTTGGGCCCACCCTTTCCTGTATTTCCTTTGTTTGTAGCTCAGCTGATAGGCGTGGCAGAGTGGAATTGCTACCTCAGCTGTTTTACTCACCAGCGCTGACGGTGAGGTAAGTTTTCATGCTTAAAATTGCCCGTTTTAGAAGTCTCCACGCGCACCCACAGAACCGGTAGTAAAATATTTTGAATTCCACCATTGCTATCAGATGACTCTCTTAGCCACAGTCTAACTGAAGAAATACAACATTGTACTTCCTTATAATCACTTTTTTTTTGTAGGGGGAATTTGATGGAAGGGACCATTTAGGTTGATAAGCTCTGCTTCTCTGCATGTAGAAATCCAGAATAAAACATCTTGAACAAACAGCTGTCTAGACACTGCTTAAATATACAGTATAAGGCACAGACGACAATCATTTTCCAAATAATCAGTTCAAAGCTGAAACTGCTCTTATTGTTAAGAAAAAAAATCAGTTGTTCAGCCACTTCATGGACAACTCAATTAGATTCCAACTTCCTTATTTGGTTTAGAGCCATTGTGGTGTAATGATTAAGGCATCAGACCAGAAAACAAGAGATGGTGAATTCTAGTTCTGCCTTAGGCCTGAAAGCTGGTTAGGTAATTCTGGGCCAATCATCAGAAGTTAGTGAGTTTTAGTCCTGCCTTAGGCATGAACGCTGACAGGGTGATTTTGGACCAATCATCAGGAGACCGTGAGTTCAAGTGCAGCCTTAGCCATGAAAGCTGGTTAGGTGACTTTGGGCCAATCATCAGGTGATGGTGACTTTCAGTCCCGCCTTAGCCATGAAAGCTGAATGGATGATTTTGGAGCCAATCACTTTCTCTCAGCGCAACCCACCTCACAGGGTGGTTGTTGTGGGGAAAACAGAAAAAGGAAGAAGTATAAGATGCATTTGCCACTTTGAGTTGCTTAAAAGTAATAAAGGCAGGATTTAAAAAAAACTAATAATAAAATTCGAATTCAACCCATCCAAAGAATGGAAGGTGGAATAAATTAGGTAATCACTTCTTGCTTTACTAATCCCATTTGTTACATCATTGTCTTTTAACAACCCTATAATCCGTTGAGGGGTGGAGTCCGAGCAACTGAATGGAGCTAGCAGAGGGTTTTAATGGCCGGATGCTCTTCCTGTTGCCAACGTGGAGTTTTTTCAGCAGTTACATTCTCATTGTGCCCAGAGAGAGAGAAATATCTGCCTCTACCTAGGATTGAACTCACTGCTTCCCGATTGCGATGTGAGAGTTCTGCACTTCTCCAATCCCATTTGTTATATAAAGGTGAAATATAAAACGATTTGCTGAAGGAGACCCAATAGCGTAACTTGTCTCCGATGGTTGCATAATAAATTGGTAACAAATAACCAATTTAAAAAACCAATAATAAAATTGGTTTTATTCCATAATAAAACCAATTTTATTATTGACCACCTGTAATCACTTAGGTGATTATGAGCGGAGATATAAATCAAGACAGACTGAATGGCGTGTATGCATGCACTGTATCTGTGTGCTTATATTTGTATGCATTTATTTTTAAGGTAGATATTTCAGACATTTGAAACACAATTCATAATGAATAAGTTATTGGAATTTGCGTTCTGTGATGTACAGGTAGTCCTTGCCTTACAACAGTTCATTTAGTTTAGTGATGGTTCAAAGAGACCTCAAAAAGGGACTTATGACCATTTCCCACACTTTATGACCATTGTAGCGGCTCCACGATCTGGTGATCGACCGTTTGACTCATACTTATGAACTTTATCCCAAGGTCACGGGATCCCCTTTTGGACCTTTCAAAACCAGCAAAATCAATGGAGAAGCCAGATTCACTTGATTGACTGGGATATTAATTTATCGGCGGTGGCAAAAAAGGTCATAAAATGGGGCAAACCACTGTCTTACCTCACTTAACAATGTAAATTTTGGGCTCACTTGTTGTCGTAAGTCAAGGATTACCTGTATTTCGGATAAACAAAGTCCAATTTCACAAAGCTTAGTTTACTTTATTGTCATTGCACCTCGTACAGCGAAATTAAACACCATCTTCAGTGTACATTATGACTATGAAAATAAACACAAACACACATCCCTCACACTCCACATATTGAATTGAAAACCCCTGATATTGCATTAATATTGCACTATACAGTAGAATTCAAAAGAGCTACTGCCTTGGGATAGAAGCTGTTTTTCAGCCAATTTGTCCATGTTTTTATTATCCTGTGCCGTCTGCCAGATGGTAATAGTTCAAAAATAAAAAGGGTGCCCAGGATAAGATGGATCTTTGAGAATGTTTTGAACTTTCTTAAGGCAGAAGGAGCTATGAAGCTCTTCCAAGGAGGAGAGAGGGCAACCCATGATCCTCTGGGCAATGATGTTAATCCTCTGGAGTGCTTTCCTATCTGCCACTGTGCAACTGGCAAACCATACAGAGGTGCAGTAAGTTAAGAAAGTTAGGAAAATGCAAATTTTAATCAGTTATTTCCTATGTACCAACACACACACACACACCACACACACATATATATAGAAGTCCGAACTATACCTGTTTCCAGGAGGGGCAGAAAGTTCTGCGTAATATTTGATTTTGGGTTCAGTCCCGCTGGTTCGCATGGTAGCTACACATCCATTACTGAATGTAAATGTTATCATGTGGCTGCTTTTACTCGTGGGGAGCACCTGAGAGGAGAGAAGTCAACTTCATCAGAAAGCTTTTTCATCAGGGCCTGTAACACGTTCACATGTGAAAAGCACAAGACAAGTCAGATATGACTCGTTGAGAAAAAAGAAGATGGTGTCAAATAGGAGCAGGCGGCCTCCAACATTACCGTAAGAAGGTTCCAGAAAAGAATTTGGAGACACACATGGGAAACCAAGTTCCCTGGATAGGACCTCTGTAGAGTCATCATTTTCACTGTCTCCAACAGATTGTCTGTTGTGGCCCACCAGTGGTCAGTGGAGCTGGTGGCAGACTCGGACAGTGGGGAGGATCTCGGTTGGGGAGGATCATGGGCCAGTCCTGGAGTCTGGGGAAGGATCTGACAAGGGCTCTGCATCAGAGGCAGAGATGGGGCCAGGGCTGTCCAACAGTTATCAGCTGCCTTCAGAGTCGGAGATCAGTGGGGAAGAAGAACAGCTGGAGCCTGTTCTCAGTGTGCACACACACAGAGCTGCCAGGAGAAGGGGACAGTTAAGGAACAAGAATCGATTCAGGAGCAAAGGCTCAGGTGGATGGGTAATGAAGCCTCCAAAACTTCAGAGTAACTATTAAATAAGGAGAGAAATCTCTAAGGAAATTTTCAGTCATCCAAGTCATGGTTGTCCCAAAGATGCTTTTTCCTAAGGCCTACTGGACTTGCTAGTTTTTCTTTGAAGATATTTCACTTCTTCAAGAATGGAAGAATGATGACCCGGGACAAGGCACAAAGGCCACAAAGCCAGCTGAGAGTTCAAACTCCCCTCTGACACTCCAAATTTCCCCCAAACGTTCCCACACCCTTGGCAAGTCCCAGAGCAAAGCGCATGAGCACACAGACACATGGGAGTCTCTGGCTGCACTGAGTCCAGCAAAGCAAAGGAACAGGGAAATGAGTCCCCAAATCAAGAAACAAACAATGAATCCATGAAGCAAGGAAGAATCAAGCAGTCCAACAAACTCCAAATGTCTGCAACGGCACACACAAAACTCTACAAATTCAGCGTTTGTTTCTGACAAACGCCCCCCCCCCCCCGCCACTGTGTCTCCTTAAATTTCAGTCCCCAGGTGTGCCTTGTGAAGAGGAATGGGGTGCTCTCCACCCAAGTTGTCGGGTCAGCCTGTGCTGTTCCTGCCTTCTCTCTCCCTGCTCAGGGATCAGGAGGGGGGCGGTCCTTGCTCATCGCTTGAGCTCCATCGCTCCTCCTGTCTAATGCTTACCCTCTCTCATCATCCTGCCCCTGTTCCTCCCTGCTAACAAGATGTTCCAATCCTGAGGGGTCCTGGGCTGCCTCGTCCTGCTTCTCCCCACATTCTTCCGAAGCCAATGAAGTCACCCCTTCGATGTCTATCGGTTCCAGCTCCGGCTCGTCTTCCTCCTCAGATTCAGGCTCCAATGGAGGGGGTGGGGGGCTTGACAAAAGGATATTTTCTCAGCTAATTTATTTTTCTTATTTTGTACTAAGCTCATGCAAAACAAAGCAAACAAAAAAACCCCTACCTTTGGGATAAGGAGAGAAATAAGGAACATGCACTAAAAAAGAAACAAACCCAAGATTTTACAATGGAAAACCTGGCCAGCTACTTACTGCTTTTTTATCAGCCTGGTTACTGTCGTAGCCAGTCGTCAGATCTCTGACTCCAGAGACCGCAAATTTTCCACAGGTTTTGGGGTAGGTGTTTTCCCCCTCGTAATTCCTAAGCTTCTCGAACAGAGCTGTGATGACCTTTTGATCGTAACAGATAAAATAGGAGGACTTGGTGATATGATAACCGTATCTACATAAAAAGACAAAGCAGGAAAAACTTTGAACTCCAAGTACAGCTGGTCTGCACATTGTAACACAAACATACAAATTGTTGATTTGGACAGTGAGGAGGTTGGGGAGCAACATGGGCCAGTCCTGGAGTCTGGGGGAGGCTCTGACAAGGGCTCTGCGTCAGAGACAGAGATTGACAGTTATCAGCTGCTTTTGGAGTCAGAGATTAGCGGGGCAGAAGAACAGCTGGAGCCTGTTCTGATGTGCACATGTGCAGAGTTGCCAGAAGAAGGGAACAGTTAAGGAACAAGGATCGACTCAGGAGCAAAAGCCATAGGTGAATGGTGAATGGCCCCTCCCATACGGAATAAAGAGGAGCGAAAGGGGAATGGTGTTTGCAGGAAACAATGAGTTCAATTCATTGGGGTGAAGATTTGTTCCTGACTTCTTGCAAAGTAATTGCTGCTACAGCGTGGTGTTTGGAAGATATTGGCCTGGCAACTCTCCAAGCTTGCTAAAGATCTGTAATTGTGAAATCTCATGAAAGGCTGTTTGCTGGGACTTTGCTGGAAAGGAATTCCCTTTCACCTAAATAAAAGGGGTTTTATTGGGACAAGGAATCTGTTTCATGATCTTGGGAAGCCTATATCAGAACACAAATATACATATATGTTAAGGAATCTAGAAACTCAGATAGAAGGTGCTGCTTCTGTTGTGGATGGATTGTCATCTTCTGTAGATCAGGAAAAACGTTATCCCTGATAGCTAAATCAGCATTCAACTCCTCGGAATAAATGAGTTTGATTTAAATGAGATGAAGGAGGAGGAAGAGATGGATGAGGATGGAAGAGAATGAGAAGATGGATAAGGATCAGGAAGGAAGAGAACTAGAAGAAGATAGATAAGGAAGAGAAAACGAGATAAGGATGAGGAAAGAGAAGAAGGTAGACTGAGATGATAAATAGGACGTCATGCCCCTGTTGGAGTTTGAATCTGAGGAGGAAAACAAACAGCTGACAGGGGTGGGAGTGTGGCTCTGTTGGCTGTGGAGGAAACTGGGGAAAGGCAAAATCTGGCTGGGCAGAGCAGGGGAGAGAAAGAATGAGAGAGAGGGGGTTTGGAGGAAGACCCAGGCCCACCCCCTCTTCATCCTAGGGCACACAGGGAGGAACAGAGAAGAGAGCAATGTGGGTTGCATGGCTTATGAGGAAGGAAAGGGCCCTGATTCCCTTCATTAGCCACACCTGGGAATGAGAGTTTAAAAGAGATGCACGCTGAGTGCAGCAGCTGCTGGGAACAAACGTGAGTTTACCGTATATACTCCCATATAAGCCGACTCTAAAACTCAAAAAAAATATGATCAAATTAGGGGGTCGGCTTATATGCGCCTAAATCTAATTTCACACAAACGAACTGACATGACGCCACTTCTCAGATCACGCAATATCATTGATATTACCATACAGTCATACATAGATACAGCACATTTTTTTTACTCTGGGCACCTCCATTTTGCTTTTTCTATCACCGGATCATAACACGCTGTGATTGGTTAGTCATTCACGTGACCACTTTCGTGTTTGCGATCGTCACGTATAACATCAGATTCTTTACATACCGGGTAATTAACTTAATATTGTTTCCTACACAAATGCTTTGATAATGAACCTTCATCAGTGCATTGCATATTGATACTCTTTTGTTATTAGCCCAAACAACACACCATGGTATTTGGGGGTCGGCTTATATGCGAGTTTTTGCAAAAATTCCTCATTTTGGGGCAGTTTTTAAAGGGTCGGCTTATACGTGAGATCGGCTTATATGCGAGTACATACGGTATCTTGTGTTGACTTTGGTTATCTGCGTTCCTGGCGGTTTCCCAATCCTGTTGAGTTATTGCCGTACTTTCACATCTGGAATTCTTTTTCCTGCTGTCGGACTAATTACCTCATCTTGCCTTGATTGGACTTATAGTTACAGTTTTTGTTGACCATATTTTGTACTTGATTCTCTGCAGCCAAAGGCTTTTCCTGGGAGAGTTTTTCCCCAGCCCAGAAGGTAACCAGAATACTGGAGGCAAAGTTGGAGCTAATAAAGGGACTCCTTCTGATTACATGACTGTGTTGCCTTTTGCCAAGCCCCAGGTCATCGTGTAGGAGCAGAAGAACATAATCAGACAAATTTGTTCTGTTGCCCCTGTTTATCCATGTTCCCCGATAGTTATAAACCTCACCCTGCAGAATTGAGGACCTCCGTTTCTTTCCTGAATTTATTGATTAAACAGGTAGTTCAATTGAGCCCAAAATTTCTGTTGCTAAGTGAGACATTGGTTAAGTGAGCTTTGTCTCATTTTACAACCTTTCTTGTGACTGTTATTAAAGCGAATCACTGCTGTTCTTCAGTTACTATCCTGGTTGTTTAAGCAAATCTGTTCCCCTCCCTCCCCCCGAGGCAGAAGGTCATAAAAGAGGACCGCGTGATCTGAGGACACTGCAATCATGATATATGAGTCCGTTGCTAAGCAGCTGAATTTGGATCATGTGATCATGGACATGCCACGACGGCTGTTAAAGTGTGAAAAACAGTTGTAAGTCACTTTTTTTTCAGTGCCTTGGTAACCTTGAACAGTTGCTTCACTGAATTGCTGTAAGTCGAGGACTACCTGTCCCTTAAATGTTAAAAAAAAAAAAGCATTCTGTGTTTTGTTAAATGATACTCACTCTGTGTAAATGTTTTTCAGCTGCTGAGATAAAGTCATGTTCTTCGTGGCCAGAAAACTGGACATCTCTGCGGTTATGACGGCTGCACTCACGCCGTCTTTATCCAGGACCACAGGGCTGCACATATATCCTGAAAGTTTACAAGGAAAACAAACAAACAAAACCTCTTTGTAAAACTATTCCAATACAAGTGATAAAATGCCAAAAGGCACACAAAGTAGTTACCCGTGTTTCCCCAAAAATAAGTCCCTGTCTTATATTTCTTTTGCCACCAATAAAGGCACCAGGTCTTATTTTGGAGAGATGTCCTCCACTGACTAACCTCACTTATGCCCGTCGCCCCCAGTCTCCTTTTCACTCTCAGAGGCCTTCAGGAACAACTTCTGTGGCCCTCGACAGCTGATCACGGAGCTCTGGATCGACCTGGAGCTGTGTTATCAGCCACAGAGGCCTTCAGGGAAGCCTTGCCAGCCTCGCAGAAGAAATTGACTAGGAAGGTAGGTGTCAGGGTGTGCGAGGCCTGGCTACAACTGCCCAAAGGCAAGTAGTAGGGCAGCGCCACACACACCATCCCTACCCTAGCTTAATTTTTACCCGTCTGGAGTGGGGTGGGATCTTTATTAGGGCTTATTTTGGGTACATGTGTAAAAATCAAGCTACAACCAGCGACCTACTAGTGAGCTTCGATGTCATATCCCTCTTCACCCAAGTACCTATAAAAGAAGCC